>WYDF02289598.1:0-16374 GCA_009867245.2 Adranes taylori
CTCCGTGGCGCGAGGCCCCTCAAACCGCGAGGCCGTGGGCTGTGGCCCACGTCGCCCACGCCTTACGCCGCCTCTGACTAGCAGTATGGTTTCATTGCCGCGGCCTGCGGTCTTCTGACGCACTACCGTGATTGTGGGTTTCGCCTTTCCGCGGTCACGCATTCTCGTGTTGAAAAACCATTCACTTGTTATTACGAATATATGGTCTGAGTATGTGTTCCTGTATTGCCGTGTACCCGTATTCCGATGTTCCCGTATACCCGTATTTCCGCATTACCGTGTTCAAAAATCATTACCGTGTTATGACGAATATATGTTCTGAATAGTACCGGAACATGAGTTCCCGTATTTCCGTTGTTCCCAAATTCCGTTTGCCGACTGTCGCTTGGATTTGCTAATTTTGTCTGACAATGTTCTTTTTATCCTTTAATACCCGGATAAGTTGATTTAAAATCTTATCAAATAATGAGCTTTGAACGTTTCAGTGTTGGAGTCCACATTTTAATTAATTAAAACAAAGTGTTCCAAAACTCCATATGTATTGTAAGTTTATATCTAAGCCTCCAGCCAGTGATAGTTGACAATTTGCACAGCTGAGGATTGTAGAAAGAAATGTATAAATCATAGGATCTTTCCTAAATTTATTAATGTTAAAACCAACTATGTCAATGGTTTAAATCAGGGGTCGGCGACTTTTTTCGGACGGCGGGCCATTTTCAAAATAAATTTTTTTATGCGGGTCGCACATCGAAATGTAACTTAAATAGTGCTTTTATATCATATACGAGTATAAATATTATTAAAAATAAATATAGAAAAAATTTATTTTTTATTGACATGCTATAATAACATTAATGACATGCTATAATATCAATAAAAATTATATTCGTGCTTTGGCGGGCCGCGCAAGAGTTGCAAGGGCCGCAGGTTGCCGACCCCTGGTTTAAATTATAGAATCAGTAATATAATAACAAAAGCTAAATTAGACTGGCTCAACTATAGTGTTAAAAATTTACATTCTAGTTTATCACAAATAGACAGGGAATTGTATTCCATTTATTTAAATTTAACGAAAGATGTTCATCCAATTGTATTTAACAGATATGTGGTAACCTGTTTTACCCAGACTTATAGACTTAAGAGCTGTAGGATATATAAGCGTAACTTAAATTCCAAATTTTCGTATTTAGTTGGTCAAAAATCCAACAGTCATGTTACATCTTTTTCCACGTCTCCAGGAAGTGTTTCCTGCGGTAGTCCGAATGTTGAGCCAAATGAAGATAATCCTCCGGGAGTTTGCTTTGGGCAGTCAGGCCAAACAGTTTGGTATGATTGTCTAGAGGAAATAGAACCCGAACATAATTTTTATTTTACGCCTCTGGAATCTGGAATCATTGAAGAAGATTCAATTTGAGTCACCTCAGAAACAATTTTTCAGTCTATTACACCAGAGCCACAAAGTGTTGGATGTTTTCAATCTCATTTTACTCACAACATCTATCAATCTTCGGTCAACGAAGTACCATCTATTATCTCAGAATCAATTCCAACAAATATGTTACAATCGACAAATGATAGTTCCATGCCAACAAATGTGTCTCTTGACTATGTTGACATAAACATTGATGATTCTTTTAATAATTTTGATTTATCCTTTTCGAATTCGAATAGTTACTTAACCAATGTCTTACCAACACGACTAGTGGAAGAATTTGCTCAATCAACGTTGAGCTCTATTCCTCTGAATGTACATCATTTAACATTCAACAACAATCATTTAACATTCATTCAAGAATAATTCCATATAGGGAATTATTCCAAAAGAAAATTTATCTCTTAAAACAAATTCTTCTAAACAAGATATTGTCCCGAATTCGGTAACTAACACTCCATATAGGGATGATAGCATTAATTTCTCGAATTTAAGCAATAAGTTCTTATTGAAATACCCCTTGCATAATGTAACCAGGTACCATAACTTAAGATACAATAATGACTCGATTTTCACTAATCATAAGCCTTATAACTTTCTAAGCAAAATAACGTTCATGAACGTATAGTCAATCTCACTAATGTAAATTTCAATTATGAACAAAATGAATTTCTAAAAAGGTTTATTAAATTTAATTCAGATAAATAATTTCATAAGAAAGAATTTTATTATTTAACAGCTGAATTAACACATACAGATGTGAATTATCCTTAATTTATAGAAGTTTACAGTTTTTCAGTTTTTCAATTTACAGTTTTTCTCAATGACATAAAACAAACTTTAGGGAGGGTCATATAACAAATCACAATTCAAACAAGATTCAGGAACTCCAGAAACTCAAGAAACCTTCCTGGTCCAATATGTCTTTTGTTTTCCTTATTGATAAATGGCCTTTCTCATGAGCCAGCTTAATAATTTGTTTGCAAATTTCTGAGGGCGTCTACGTGCCTCATTCTTATTCCTGTGCGATGTTCGATCGTATAATCAAACGGTTCCAGAAACATCACCCATCGAGCTACTCTGGCTTTTAAGTCTTTTTTATTTACTGTTTTACTGAATGCATCACAATCGGTAATCACTTAGAAATGGTGTCCCAACAAATACAGTAAACTTCTTCAGAACTTCTACGACTGCAAGTGCCTCAAGTTCATAGCTCGAATACTTACGCTCAGCGCTACTTGTCTTTTTGCTCATGAAATACACTGGGTGTAGCTGATTATATTCTACGCATCTCTCGAGCAGTACAGGGCCATAGACCTCGGCGCTAGCGTCGGTATGAACTTCGTTTTCGATGTCTAGTCCAGGTTCAAAAATCTTTAAGACTGGTTTTGCGCACATTACATATTTCAATTCTTCAAACGCTCTTTTCTGTTCGTGATTAAAGACAAACTACTAATTATTGTTGGACAAATCTGATAAAGGTTTAGCGATTTTGAAATAGCCTGGAATAAATTTTCTAAAATACTCTGTTAATCCAAGAAAACTTTGGATTTCTTTAATCGTTCTTGGTTCAGAAAATTTAGCGACAGCTAAAGTCTTGGCCGGATTTGGGTAAATATTTCCTTCTTCTATTTGGTGTCCAAGAAATTCTATCCTATGATAGAGAAACGCATTTTTTAATATTTAACTCCAGTCTATATTCACTAGCGGTCTTCAATACAGCCTTTAATCGTGTTACAGCTTCTACCTCATTTTCTGATGGTATAATCAGATCATCCATGTATGGCGAGACGATGCCATTCTTGATCCCTGAAAGCGGCATTAATAAAACGCTGAAAAACGCATGTCGAATTACACATTCCAAATGGGACTTTCAAGAAACAAAATGACTCGCTCTTTGTAACTTATCCAAGATATCTTCTATCAAAGGCAGTGGATGTCTGTCCTATATAATGAATTATTCAGCCGTCTATAGTCAATACATAGTCTTGCCGAACCGTCTTTTTTCTTAGTAAGCACCACGGGACTAGCATACTCTGATGTGCATGACTTAACAATACCTTGTTCTTCCCACTCTTGTACCTGCTCATCTACTCTATTTCGGTCGGCGAACGGCAATCTTCTCGGACGACAAAATAGTGATTCATCTTTTTGTAAAATTATTTTCATAGTCATTTCCGTTGACTTAATCTTGTTTGGTTCATAATTCCTCTCTAATTTCTCCACTTCCTGCTTGGTTTCAGAGCTGCAATCAGTGCTAATATTTAGCAAGTCATCTCCATCTTTATTTACATCTATTTGCAAAATGTCGGATACGTCTGGTTTAGTTACGGTTACTTCTCCATTTCTTATTACAACTATTTAACCTAAAGGTTTAACCAATTGACCACCAAAACTTCTTAGCATTTTTGTTGTTTCTTATAGCCCCGGATTATTTTATTTCTTGGAAGCATCTTCGCTTAAGACGTTGAGTACACTACCAGTATCTATTAAGCCTAAAAATTCCTGTTGATTGATAAAGATCTTGCATTTCTTGCATTTATGCTGCTTACTTCATTTATGGCCATATTTGCACTATTTCCTTCCTTGGGACAATCTGGGGCTTTGTGTCCGAATTCGAAACATTTAAAGCATTTGAATCTTTTTTCCTTATATTTGCATTCATTTGACCGATGGCCTTTCATACCGCAATTACAGCATGTTATTTTTGTATTTTCTTTATCCATGTTTCCCTGTTTCTTTTTGTTTTTCCATTCGAGCTAGGTAAGCATTGTTCTCTCGTGAGTTTTGCCAATTGACTCTTCTTCATACTTTCGTAAATATTCAATTTTTCTTTAAACTGTTTGAAATTTCTCGCACCGAATAAAATCATTTTGTTATTAGTATCGTCAGTGATGCCATCTACTATATATTGAATTACAACTATATATTGAAGATTCAACTTCCAGATTTCCTTTAGCAGCTAATTCTTTCATAATCAAACCGTATTCTTGTACTGATTCGTCCTTTCTTATTTTACGTTTCGCGAGTGCTTTATGCACTTCCCCACTGCTAACTCTTTCACCAAATTCATCTATTAGTGCACGTTTCAATTTTGTCCATGTAGTTAATCCTCTCTCGCCCTGTATAAAAAATTTGGCTAATCCACCTAAAGACTTCTTCACATATAATAGTATCTATAGGCCGTATAATTTTATTAATTTGCTGGCGTCTTCAAATTCAGTAATCCAGTTCTCAATTGGGTAATCATCTTTTCCTGAAAATGTTCTGATGGCACCTTCTATATCTCGAAACGACAAAGCAAACCATGGCTTATTCGAGGCGACTACTGATATATCGTCTTAATCAGAATGTTTCCCCTCATCATTACTATCGTCCTCGCTCTCGTCTTTATTTGCCATTGATATGTCGCATAATAGTTGACAGATTTTAATAATTGCAACATCATTTACTTCATTACACTCAATTCATAGCATATCACCACATAATGCCAAGTCACTTGGTCGTACTTTCTTTTTGATATTCTTTATTTTTTTACATAAATTCGTCTGAGTACGTCTCTAAGTCAAATCCAGTGAAAGCTGTCAATCTGTTTATGTTGCCCCTATCTCCTTCAATTTCAAATATTAATTTCTTTAAAGCACTAATAGCACGTCTAGATGAGGTATTATGGTTTTTAGCTATTGCTGGATTATCGTTCAATTTTACCATTTTAATCTATCTTAGAAAAATGAATCTAATAACTGACCTGTTCGTTGCGCATCCACTGACTATAGCATACGACAAGTCTTCCGCGCACTGGTTACGCGGACGACACACAACAGGATCGGACATAGATCCCACATATGTGTGTCAATGAATGGAAAAATGATGATAACCTAATCAATAAACAAGTAGGTTACGACCTATCAAAATTTTTGAAATTAATTGGGGTTCATTTATTATAAATTGGAGAGGGTGTCTCTGGTTTCCTTTGTGCTTCATTGTTATAAAGGTTATTAGTGAAATTTCTTATCTGTTGTTTTGTTTGCTCAAGAAAATTTTCGGGTAGTGGAATCAAATAAAAAAGAATGAATCTGGTGGCACTATTCGATTGTTTGGTTACCTCTGATTCCACCTGTCACTACTTACTTTTAGTTCATTTAGGGAATTTAGTATCTGCGTTTGACCTTGTCAAATTGGTTACCAAATGTCTGAAATTTGAAATGTATTTTGACATATTAATAATTCTTCAATATTTTCTTTAAAATCTCAATTCTGAAATATGTATTAAGAATAATCCGGTTAATGTGCAACAGGATTAACTATTGTAAAAGTATTTTGATTTGAGCAAATGAATATTTAAATATCCAAATTATTATAAATTTTAAAAATGTTTCATTAAATTATCTATAGAGGGCATCACTCTCTTTAGTCTATTTCCGTAAACAACGTCCTAAGAACATTTTAGTACGGTTTCAATCATGGCGTACACAAATTATACAATGAAATAGTTAAAATTTCTTAAACATCACAGTAGCTTTTGCTACTAAAATAGTAAAATGTACATAGTAAATTATTACATTTAATAATATAGTATAAAATTTTTTCAAAAGCAAAAATGTAAGACATTAATTTTGTCACAGTGGCATAAAGATATGCTAAAGGTATTAATTATTTCCTTTAATCAATTTATTGTTATTAACATAGTTGTTTATTCAGTTCGTCTGAATAAGGCGTAATTGTTTCCCCGAAACATGTCAAGTTCAATCCTCGTAGCTGTGTAAACTGTCATCTATCACCGGCTGGAGACTTTGGTTGTAACCGTATTAAATACATGGAGTTTTTTGTTTTAATTCAGGAAAATGTGGACTCCAACACATAAACGTACAAAATCCAATAATTAACAAAACTTTTCGGAGGACAACAATATTTTTGAAGTTAGCCAAATAGGCTTTAGAAGCAAACTAGCAGTCGTGTAACAAGCTGCGCATCTACAGACTTTGGTCAGTGAAACGAACGTAACTAGGAAATACACAGTAGCCGCGATGTTGGATCTGGAAAAAGATTATGACAAGGTGTGGAAAAACTATTGCATAAACTGTGGAGGTTGGAATACCCAAACGCATTGGTAAAAGTAATTGCAGACTTTTTGGACAACCGCACGTTTCAGTCGGTAGGAGGTAAACTAGGAACTACACAAATCAGCAGAGAAGGGCTTCCACAAGGTCTTATTCAATATATTTATTGCAGCAATTCCAAACATCAGCAAAGCAGCAAACACAACGGTGTCACAGTTTGCTGATGACACCGCGGTAGGGTACACAAACGAGGGTCTGAAATTAGCTATTAGCAGCACCGAAAAAGCGCTAATAAGTTTAGAAGTCTATTTCCGTAGATGGAAAATAAAAATCAATACAAGCAAGACTCAAATGCATTTAGACAAAAACCATCCAAAAAAGACCGGAATCAAGTTCAATGAAGAGAACATTAAGTTTAAAAACAGGGCCACTTTCTTGGGAGTCACAGGTTAAAGGAGCACCCAGAGAACAAATTCTATAGGACGGCAGTCCTAATGGAAGAGGAATATTATTAGCAACAATACAAACTAAATCTTGTACACCCGTTGTTTACAAGATCACACATGCACAGTATATATTTTGATAATTCAAAACAAGAGGGGAAAAAAGAAGAAAATAAAAAACAGCGTTCACCAGACGCATTTCGGGTCTTGTGATAGTGAATATTTCGCATGTTTCAACTAACACGTCTAACTGAACTCGCGGTCTTGAATCTGATTTGCTCAAGTAAGTGTCAATAACAAGTGGCTTATTTAATTTATTTAAATTAAAATTAAAAGTAACTCAAGTCGGTACTAAAATTCTATAAACATTATTATTTTCTGCTGAATCTTTCGTTCTCCGATCGTGCTCTTATTATTCATTTCTTCTTATTCACTCATAAATATTTTATAAACCCTTACTTGCAATTTACTACGTCAATGAGAAAGCGAGAGGGCCAATGTCAGAGGAAGAGAGAGCCTAATCGGCAAGCTTACCAAACCAACGGATATTATAGGGACAGGAGAGGGCAACCAGAGAGGCTCCTGAAGCAGCGTTAGCCGCGTACACCACGCATGCTGGTAGATGCACCTACCCCAGCTCACCACCAAAGCAACAAGAAGAGTCCACATTACCTCTCCCTCCACCGGTTCGCCACTACCATTCAAAGCTCCATGCAATGTGCCCCTACTCCAGGTATGGGATGGCTCCGCACGGTAACACGTAAAGATTACCACCGACGATTATTTATTCAGGTACTAGTTCGACGACTGCGAATAAATCCTTCATACGCATCAATTCCATTCCCGTCAAAAGTTACATCATATGTTCAACAATTTTTCTCACGCCATCAACTACGTATTTCATATCATTATCATGTTAACTGGTTGGAACAGCTACAATGTCTTCGCTAACCATCCATCATTACATATATTTAGAATCATTGAAGCATTTAACTTTTCCGACGAGCTGGAAAATCAAAAGAGAAGTAAAGTTTCTAATCAGAAGAACAAATAATAACAGAAATCTAATTATCTTTAGTTCGCTACTTTTACGTCCTATTTTGCTAATGAAATCATCCTAACAAATTTTTGATTATAAATAGAATCGTCACATTGTCAGTCAATTAAAATCGTGAATCGAGTTATATATATATATGAAGGTATAAACATAAAGAACAAAAACCCATATATAACTATGTGTACTTATTATAATAATAAGAGATCTGCTACTTTTTTGCTCACCCCTGAGAGCTCATGTATGAGCATTTTATGTTAGGAACAAACAGAATAAAATAAAAGCAGAATAGTATTCAAAAGCATAATTACGATCCTACTTTAATAAGATCAATAATTTTTTTATAAATAAACCTATATAGTTTATTTATAAAAAATTTATGAATTATTAACAAATAGTACATAAAAAACTTTTCCTGATGAAGACTACAGTGTAGTCGAAAGAAAGTACTTGAAAAGATGCTAAAGAAATATAAGTGGATCTTTCTAATACTAAAGATCACATAATCTTTCTCTGTACTGACAATTTAACAAATAATACCGAGTATACAATTAATGATAACTTTCACTTCTAATTCTTAAAAGTTATTATAAATAATTTTGAAAGAATATTATGGAAACAATGTTATGTTCAGCATTTCCTTAAACCTTCCAGTGATATATTGTCGTAAAGTAGAAACATCGTAGCTAAAATCTGCACTAGTACAGTGCTCGTCAAACTTAGATGAAATAAGAAGTTTGTACATTCACGTAGCGGCTCCATTTCATTCCATGAGAGAGCATAAGAAAGTATGGCCCAAAATGCAGTTCTTTTGTGGAGCCCTATGGTTCCCCCACTAATCGAAATGTTACATGAACTATTTACCATTTTCGGACAATTTACAGTTTTAGTCATTTACGGATTGCAATAAAATGTAGGAATACTGAATTTGTCATTTTTTCTTTGATTTTTAATGCACATCTGAATATTTTTTGAAATACTCACAACTAGATACTAAACGCAAATTCAGTTCTTTACATGTTCACTACCTACCCAAGAAACACAAATATGGCAAAAGTGTGCTACGAATATAAGGAGGGAGGTAGAGTAATAGGAAAGGATTTAAAGGCTGAAGTGTGAAAGTGATGTATGGAAGTATCTAAAAATGAATGGGACAATAAGCTATGATAGAGAAGAATGCATGGTAAATATAAAAGATTAATATACCAAACGAAGAGCGGATATGGGGGAGGAGAAAAGGGAAAGAGAGGAGGAGTACAGGATAGGTGGAAATGGTACGGACGAGAATCTGGAGGATATAAAGGAAGACGAACCATTAGAATAAATAAGAGAAATAGATAAAGGAAGTGCGACAGGCTCTGACAGAATTCCAAGTGAAGTTCGGGGATATCGGAATAAGGAAGTAATTAAGGCATTAGTAAACAGATTCAAATGAAATTTGGAATCAAAGGGCGAATATGAAAGAGGAATAGACAGAAGGTGAAATAAACACCGAATTTGTAATACATAAAACCTTCTAATATACAAAAGAGGAGATAGTGAACGTCGGTGGAGAATTATAGGGAGGGTTACAATAATGAATGGAGTATATAGGTTATTTGGAAGAATAATGAATAATGAATATAAAGATTATGAGATATTTGACTGAGAACAGGGAGTTGTCAAAATTATATATTTTTTAGATCTATAAGCAGAATTTGATAACATAGTTGATAACTATGGGTGAGGATGAAATAAGTTGGAATGTCAGAAAGAATAATTGCGATTGTAAGAAGAATGTACGACAAAAATAAACTAGGGTGGGAAACTGCGTGTCTAAATGGTTTGTAGTAGGAAGGGAGTAAGACAGTGATGTCCAATGAGCAGGAGTTTATGGAATATTTATATGTCAGGTTCGGAAAATGTGTTGAGAAACAGACATTGTGGAAGAGTGATGCTCGGGAAGAAGGTGCCGTCATTGAGATATGCGAATGATTTTGTGTTTATGGCGAAAACGAGAAAAGAAATGACTGAAAGAGTGAATAAGTATATGGATGAAAGAGGTTTACAGGTGAATGTGGTAAAAACAAAAGTGTAAAAAGGGAGGTTGGAGAAACAGCAAAAAAAAATTTAAGTTAGGAATAAATATAAGTATTTAGGTGACAGGAAATTTGGGGATTCGCTGAGAATGAAAATCACAATAATGGAAGCTTGTTGGCAAAGTATATTGTTATTTGGAGTGGAAGTATGAGGTGTAAAAGAAACAGCGGAGATGGAAAGGTTGATGTGTGGAGTATTGAAGAGAATAATTAGAATGGCAGAGTCAACAGCGAGTCAGATAAGTTTACCAGAATGTGGAAAATATAAATGTTGAGGAATAAAGGCATAATGGAGAGGCATAAAAGGAGAAATTCCTAATTCCTTCTAAGAGAGGAGTTAGGTTGGATTTTGATATTTTTCTTGTTGTTTGTTTTTGTCTTCTTTTTTGTAATTTTAGTTTATAGAATGTTGCAAGTTATTTCGTTTTTTTTATGTCAATAAAGGTTTTCGATTAATTGATGATTGATTCTTACCTGGCAATGCTAAGAAGTTACAATATTCATATAATATACTGAGATTATTCTCGGCATTTCTACGCTACTTGGATCAAAAGTTACATGATGCTAACACAATGGTTTTCAACCTTTATTCTACAGCGCCTCCCCGAAAAAAAAATTTTTCTTCGCGCCTTCCAGTTTTATTTATTTGTAGATGATATTATAGTATAAAAATATATTATTTTTATTAAAGAATTTTGGCACCTCCCCTGGCAATGGTCCGCGCCTCCCAGGTTGAAAACCACTGTAAGATATACTTAAAGAAATCTCCCTTCGTTTTACTGTAAAAAAATGTGAAAAATCTAAATTATTTTGAAGAAACATATTGAAAATCGAATTGACGTCAGAATAAATAAAATAAGATAAGAATTAAACTATTTATATGTTTATGTCTGCGGCTTTGCTCTGACAAAAGTTGCGGCCTATTGAGAGCTGACTTGAAAATAAATTTGTTTATAGTGTCCCTATTTACTAACTGATCAGGTGAGCATCAAACGAAGTGTTCGACAAGGGTGTGTTTTATCACCCTTCTTGTTTAATTTGCACTCGGAAAACATCTTCGCAGAAGCCTTGCAAGAGAAAACAGATGGTACTAAAGTTAACAGAGAGATTGTTACCAATCTGCGCTATGCAGATGACACCGTTATCATTGCTGGCACTCCAGGAGCACATTCAAATTAAATGTTACTAAGAACAAAGTAGTGATTGTAAGCAAATCATAAGGACCATCACCCAACAAAACAATTGAAGTGGTAAAAGAATTGGAGTGGTTGAAAATTTTAAATACTTGGGAAAAATTTAAATACTTGGGGATAAATTGCAATTTGGATCCTGATCTTGAAATACGATCCAGAATAGAGCGAGAAAGAGGTACATTTAATAACATGAAGCACTTCCTATAGGATGCCATGTTTAGTTTGATTTAAGATATCGATTCTAGAAAAGTTACATACACTCTGTGTTGTTATACAAGTGTGAGGAGTGGACGTTGAAAGTAAATACAATAAACAAAATAGAAGCGTTCGAAATGTGGACTTTCCGTAGACTCCTCAAAGTTCCATGGACAGCAGACGTTACCAGTTATGAAATATTGAAAAGGGCACAAAGAGAAAGAGAATTACTTGTAAATCTCAAAGGGAGAAAGATCGCCTATGTAGTTCATATAATGCGATCATATAATTCCTTCTAAAGCTGATAATGGACAGTGAGAACAAGAGTAGACGTGGTATAGGAGCGTCTAGGACAGTCCAATCAAGAACATCCCTCATGGGACTGACCTAGACGCCCACTCCCTGTTTCAAATTACTAAGGACCGAAAAAGATTTGCTGAGATTTTATGCAACCTCAATAGAATGGAGACGGTACTTTAGGAAGAATAGTACCCTTACATATTTTGATCTTCACCTTTCTGAGGAACAAAAAGACTAGAAATTTTGTAATTTTCGTTTATTATGCACGATTTTGGGAAGATGTCATCTAGCTATGTCGCGCTTCTTTCCTCAAAAATATCTTATATCCGATCTGGTCATAGTTACTGTAGACTTATTGAAAGTACTTTTAAAGCTCCAAAATTCAGAAGCTATTATTTATAAGATTATAGATTTTAATTCGTTTTATCTTATTTAATTGACTTATAAAACAATTTAAAATTCTGAAAATTATCAGAATTTGCAAAAGCGCTTAAATGGTAATAAAGTAGACGGGCATTAAAGTTTTCTTTTAAATGTCTATATGTCATTATATAGTTAAGTTTGGTCATCACTGGAATAAGTAGAAGTGCTAATATCAATTAATTTAGCACATTTAAATTGTGGATATTTAACTACCAAACAAGTCTTGTTTGGATTTACTTAAGAATAACTGTTATTTTAAAGTCAATTTATTGTAAGAGTTGTTATTGTTAGTACAACATTAAAAAAGTAATTAATGTTCATTCATAAATAAAGCTATCCATAATAAATCTATCTATAAGTCTATTACCATATGCTCATTAAAATTACAAATAAAAAAATTCCTACAAATTTTTCTTTTATTTCCTGGATAATTCCTCCAGAAAATAAAAATAAATTGTCTAAATAAAACAAATTTAACATTTCTTCATTTACGTTATAAGTTTTTAAACCGATGTTTGTAATGAGTGGTATAAAACCAGTGGCGTGTTTACCATGCAAGCTAGAAAAGCACAGCTTCCCTCCGTAAACTAAATACCACAGCGTATAAATAAATTAATATTATATTCAAATAAAACTTCGTTCCCTTTAATTTACAAAAAATATACTGTAAAATTTAATATTATATAGTATGTTGTTGATCCGTATTCGTATAATTAGTTTCAAAATGTTTCAATACTAATCGAAATTCGGAATCGGAACTACTCGCTTCCGCCTAACACGAACGATGGAACAACACGTAATTAGAAAAGGCTTGTAAGCTAGGAAGTTACAGCTTATTATCAGTATAGTTTTTACATATGGAGATCGCTAATAAGCGCGTTCAGGATTATTTTGTAATAAAATAAATACTGTTTTACTATGGAATTAAAAAGTATATGAACCTGAAATTAGTTACTTATTATTATATAACTAATATAAATATATATCGCATCAATGCAAAAAAAAAATTCATTTTTACGCTTAATTCTGTTTAAAAATCAAACTAAAAATTGTCTTGTGTAAGCTGTGAGCGGAGCTGTAATTATACATAGAGCACTTGTGAAATGCTCTCTGTTTCGCTGTTTAAAAACACTCTTAATAAAAGATATTAGTAGTAAAATAAGCGAATGGTTAAAGAATCTCCGAAATGAAAGCAAACCATTCACACTCGCGAAAAATTATTCGCATCGAAATCAATGTTCCCTCTAAGCTGCGCGCGTGCTCGGCCACACAGCAATTTCAGAACCTCCGCGCACACACCTCGGACCTGCGCGGACTCACTCAATCATCAAAACAAACTACAAACTGAATGCAATTTAAATAAATATTTCATTAAATTAAAAATAAATATATCGCCTGAAATAATATATTTAATAATGTAACTCAAAACAATAAAAATAATGTAAATATGTATAAGTATTTATCTGGTTATATAGAATAACAGGACACATTATTATCCGGACGATTATTTTGAACGAGCGAACAGAACAAGCGACAAGTACTACAAAGGCTATGCGACTAGTATTTGTATGCTTCGCGTCATAGCATCATCTGATATAATAATGCAAGTACCCGCGCAGAATTCGATCATCAAAGAAATGAGAAGAAAAACACTATTCCATAACAGATTTTCTGAGATAATAAATTATTGCGCAGAGCAAGTTGAAGAATTTTACGACCAGATTAATAAATATTACTTAAAATAACTATTAAAGTTTATTCAACTATTCAATCTTTTATAGTTCCTGAGATATATCGAAAAGTTTGTAAAATTTTAAACGTGACAACGTCGCGTTCTACACCAGTTTCAAGCATGGCACTAATTTCTTTCGATGCATAATACAAGATACTAGATGCGATTAAAATTTCAGTGTTCTAGTTTTAAAACTGAATTTCTGAATAAAATGATCATTTTGAACCCCTTCCAAAATTATAATGTGCGCCCGCCACTGATAACAACATTCAGTCAATTGCAAAAGCACCTATAAGTTATATGTCTTAAAGTCTTTGATGGGGCGGCTCCAGAGCTACGAACTTGTCTGGATTTACCACACACCTTAACGACAAAATATGGACTGTAACTACGCGAATAAATTAGCAATAACTCGAGCTAAATTCAAATAAACCCCCGACACAATAAGCCGCTAATAGCGCAAAATAAAACAATTGTGAGTTACCTTAACGAGATGGGTGTAGTCTTGATTCACTTTTTTGATAGGACTAAGGAAACGGGTCCTAGGCTGAAGGACTGGGTTTCTTCTTGCACCCCCGTTTGCGAACGATTACGCAAACGGGGGTGCAAGATAGACCGCTATCTTGCACATCGTATTAGCGGTCTATCTTATTAGCGTATCGTATTAGCGGTCTATCTTACATGATAGTGGTCAAATTTACATTCTAACGATTGCTTAGCGCTATGGTATACGAATTTATACCCGCTGTATTTTTTATGTAGTCCAAATAGGCAAAATGGTTATTGATAAACAAAAAAAAAAACAAATTTCAGCACAAAAGCGAGAATGGTCGCTGACAAAAAAAACGAATATTTACAAGGGTTAGACGATAAGTTGGGACAAACGATTTAGTGCGGCACCAACAATAGTTTTTTAGGGTAAATTAATCAAAATTAGTTTAATCTATAAATCGCCTACCTATGAATCCCCCGGTTCCCAGTATTTGCCTACGGCGCGGACAGCTCCGTAATCCGATTAGCCATGGCCTACAATCGCCCTTAACCCTCTTTTCGACTAATTTCTAAAAGAGCAGTCGTCAGATTGTCTTTGCCAGACTGCCTTGGCCTTGTGAATTCGTCTATGCATGAATTTGCTTACCCATTAATTTCCTCGTCCCCATATTTGCTTTTTTTCGATAATAGATTCGCACCGAATAAATCACATTATTTTGATTTGTGTGAACATAATTTTAATTGCAAAATTGAAAAATGTTACTATCATACGGCAAAATCTTGTTTCGCCATATCATGGGTCTCATCAGGTATGAGTGTGTAACTGTTTCAATTCAGTTTGACGGCCATGTCTCAGTCTTTTAGACACGGCAGTCTATTATAGTCGGGTATTTTTTTCATTGTACATTACTTTAATATATGTACTTTAAAATATATTTTATTTTAATACCTGAGTTTATTATGTGCGTTCGAACGAAATAGAACGTTCACACGTGCGTGGCAGTCAATAAAATTATCTAGTGAAATAATACACAACATGCCGATTAATACACGCAAGAAATCGTATCGAAATAGTTTTATAACAGTGAGTACGCAACAAGGTATAGCGATATGTTGAATCAATCGAGTTTAAATAGCATAGATAATGTTAACAAAGAGGATCTTCAGAAATCTGTTCTGAAAGTTATAAAATCAGACAATTTCATGGAAAAACTTGCTGACAAACTTGCCGACACATTTCAGCCTTACACTTAAAGAAGTTAAAGATAAAACCAATATTCTCGAGAAACAATGCATCGAATTATTTTAAGAATTGATCAACATGAACAAACAGCAAAAACTAATACGATAAGTATTTACAATATATCTGTTGATAAAAACATATCGTGCGTTCAATTAGTTACTCAATGCATAAAAACCGATTTGAATATTGACCTCCAAGCAAATGATATCTATTCTGCATACAGAATAGCCAATAAAACTAATGACTCAAATATTAAAGGTACATAAATTGTACAATTTAGTTCACCTTATATAAAGAAACGATTCATGAGTAATTTGAAAATGCTTAAAGAAAAAGAAATTATTATAAGAGAGGACTTAACATGGGCTCGGGCGGTAATTATCAAGGACGCAGTAAAAATATTTTGTACAAACTGCGTGTGGACAAGTTATGGAATTATTCACATAAATGTAGATGGAAAAATTTTCATAATTTCCAACAAACGTGAATATATAGATATGTGTACAAATAAGACTAAAATCAGTGGTAGTTAAATATTAATTATTATAATTTTCTTTTTCCAGTTAGTTAATTATGCCACAAATTGTGGGTATGTTAGTTAAATATTTCTTTTCATACTTAAATATTTTGTATGACTTTTTTGTTTTTTTTATCTGTCTTTCTTTATTTATTTTTGATTTTGTGTACTGATTATTCTTTTGTTGAACTCTTTCATTCGAAACAACATTC
>WYDF02289609.1:0-16373 GCA_009867245.2 Adranes taylori
TAATACTGACTTGTGTAACTTTTGATTAGCACACCAATAAAAAATTTGATTTGTTTATATTACACAATGACTCATTCCTATACAGGAATAATTTCGCTAAACTAATGATATACCTGAAGTATTCGGTCCACTACCCGGTCCGCTCGTTGGCGGCCCGCCTTGAACTTGCGATGGAACAGGTCCGCCTGGTGGTTGACCCTGCATCACGCCGCCCCTTGCATCCATGCCACGCGCATCTATGCTACTCGCTGTTGAAACAACTGGACCGGAAGGACTACCTACATTACCACCAGGACCTAATAAGGACATATTAAAGAATATACTTTAAATTTCTCATTTAAAAAGTATTTGTGAAATGATTTTTATTTATTTTTTCGCTGCAAAATGGCAGCAATACTTTTAATTATGATATACAATCTTAAAGCAATACATCAGAGTTTGTTTAGATTTGCTGGTTTTTTTAGTCAACCACGAGTATGCCTTGCAATTCCTTAATGATTAAAAATATTAAGCACAAAGTGTGCCTGTGTTACCAACGGAATTTCATTTGCGGAATCATTGAAAATGTTGGGAACAAACTATGGTGACTATGGTCTTATCCGAAACTCAACATGAAAGAACTCGTGAGGGAAAATCATCTTGCAAGTTGCGGGAGATGACCCTGACCTCAACATTTCACACGAAACCACGTGTACCTTTATTGTTGATAATTTGGACATAAAACATGTCACTGTGTAGCTTGTTCCGAAAGAGCTGAATTGCTCCAAAAAGAATCATAAAAGGTTTCTAAAGACAAGCTGGGGACTACGACGAGCAGGCTAGAGAAACTCGTGAGATTATGAGTTTGAAATTGGAAGAAGTTAATAGGCTGCTGAATGGAGATGCAAACTGAGCCAAATCCAAAGACACCACACGTGAGAGTCGCCCAAAAATCAAAGTAATGCTGCCTTTTTTCTTCGATTACCATGATGTTGTGCGTTCAAAATTCCTGCCAGAGAGACAAGCAGTCGTAAGACGTTTTCTGGACAGGGGGGAGGGTACTGAAGTAGAATTAAAAAATTTATTATCTTAGTTTATCGGCGGAGAAAACAAAACGAACGGAGTTGAAGAAAGATCTAACGAAGAACGAAACACCAACAAAATCAGAAAGTAACTTAATCGATCCACGTGACAGGTGATTCGCGAAAATGAAATGAAAAAACAACATTTTTTCTATAAAACAGTTATAATTTACTAATTATAACATAGGGCATGAAAACTAATTTTTTTAATGGTATCCCAGATTTTTTTGCCCAATTTCAGAATAATATATTCTAATCTTACCTCCACCTTGCACACCCTTTGATGGCGTCGGCGATTTCAATGCGCGTTCCTGGAGTTCGTGAATCTTGTGCGCGGAGGAATAATATTGGGCATGATGTTGTAGCATATCCAATGCTTTCGTGGGCGGACCACCAGTTGGAGGAGGACCCCCGCTATAAAAACAAAAAGTATTTTATAGTACCAAAATTAGATAAATTTGTTTAGAAATTGAAGCACGTTACATTCTTCATGAGCATTAAATTATATCAAACGAATTCCACAGTCAGTTGCAGTTACTTGACAACGTGACGTCTGTGGTTCACGGCGTTACGCGTCTTAATAGAATTTTCCTTTTCTCACCATACCTTACTAGAGTGTATACTGTTAGCTTGTGATTCAATCAGTTGTAGGCACTGGACGACGAGACGTCCGTGGTTCACGGCTTTACGCGCCTTAGTAATTCTTTCCTTTTCGTTCCATACCTGCCGAGAGTGTATACTTCTGACTTGTGGTTCGCAGTCAGTTGTAGTCACTGGACAACGCGTGACATCTGTGGTTCACGGTGTTACACGTATACGATACTGAGTTACCTATCTTTTCCGTTATTCATAGTGTGTGCTCAAAAATTAGCTCCGCCCTCCTGATGTATTATTGATAGCCTATACCAGCTATCCATATTTTGTTTGCTATTGTTTTTGTTATTTATCATCGCCTTTTTCATATCGCTTTACATACTATATTCATTTGCACCGCTTTTGTTTATTATTATTGCGTTTGCACTGTTTTATTTAAACCGCTTGTCTTTATTGTTTTGTTTATTTAACCGCCTTTTATTACGTCATTAATTTAATTTGATATCCATTTGAATATTATTGACAATTGAATATATATTTTTTGTCTTATAATAATTGAATATATATTTATTGAATATAATTGAATATATATTTTATTATTTTTTGTTTGTATTGTCTATGAAGAACAATTGATGATTTTGTTAAAACGTTAATACTGTTTCAATCATTAGCATAAGTTTATTACAGCTGCCCATGAGAACAGAATCTTGGACATCTCGAAAGATTCGCAGCTACATGTGCCCTCAGTAAGCCACTGAGGAGCGGAGGGACAACAACATCAGTTCCAGCTTGCGGTCTCACGTTAAACGGACCTGACATCCGAGGAACGTATTTCCGAAGGCCGTTTTATTCTGTAAATAATAAGATATTTGTTTGTGCCATCTGTGACAAATCGCTAAGGCTCCCCATTAACAGCGTCGCGACTGGGAGTCTGTCATGTTATAAGTGGTCACAAAAAAACTGAAAAGGTTGATTAGTTTTAATTTTACAAACGAATAATAATAATCCACAGTTTAATTAAGCGTAAACTTACCCTCTACTTAGATCTTCTGCTGAAGTTGGCGGTCCACCGGGATGATACCTTGCCAAAGGCGGCGGATGATGAGCAGCTGCAGCGGCGGCTGCAGCTAACGCGTACGGTGAATTCGCATAGGGACCGGCAGGTACCATAATTGAACGATACATTGGATGAGTGGGATCAGCAGCAAATGGTAGAGCACCATATGGCGATTGCATATAGCCTGGATGGATGTAATATTGTTGCGAAGTCGGAGGAGGTGGCGGACCTATAAAAAATAAATCCATTTTTCATTTAAAAAATCCATTCGTACAGATCTAAGCAAAATCCAAAAACAACAATATTAAAGAAGTACCATATGATGCCAGGTTCATATCAAATCTTTTTAACAATTGTTGATTTACATTTTTTGTTGATTTACAATTTACATTTTTCCCAATATAGCAAAGTGATGTCGCATTCCTTTTAGTCCTTACCCTTACTTACTGAGGAACTTCCATATGGCCCCTCCTCCTTTATAGCATTAATCACCTCACAGACTTTTCCCTCCCATTTGTTTTTTCCTCTTCTCTCCATAACCTCTACTTCCTTGTACTTTTCCCATGTTTTCCCCATTCCTCACTAGTCTTAGCGTGTTTTTCATAACACATTTTTTTTTCAACCACTCCTCATTATATACCTCATATTTTCCTTTTTGTATTTCCCTTTCTTTCCTCTGTTTCACACGTAATTCATTTTTAACTTCCTCTATTACACAGTTTATTCCCTCTATCTTCCCAGTCCATCTCCTCGATAAATTTCGGGACTCAACTTTTCCCTGTCATTCCATATATAAACGTGCCCCTTCTCACCATGATCCATTCACGGTCCATTCGGTATTTATCCTCTCATTCAATCCATTTATTTCCCATTTGACCTTCAACGGAAAATGGTCAGGTTCACGTCTGGTCCCAAGTTTCATACTTATAGACATGTCTTTCGCTCTCTCATCCATCCACAAGTATTCAATTACGGATCCTCCTCCTTCCCCTTGAATGATTACTCCCCTTCCCAGTCGCCCTCCATACTCCGCTTCCCATTCATATCTCCAACTTAAGAGACTCCTTCCATCCGTCCGTATTTATAATTTTATTTTTATTCTTGATAGTATAATCACATAAGCTTGAAGGAAGCTCTTTTTAAATAAATATAGCTTACTTAAAATGGCACTTACCTTGTGTTTCCATCGTTGGTTTAACACCTTCCTGTTTAATTTCTTTATCTTTTTTGTCTTCTTGTTTTATAGATGGCGCTTCTTTCATATGTTTCGATGTATTTGATTGTTGTGATGCCATTTTATTACTAGGGCTATTTACCATCTGTTGTTGCTTCTCAACTTGTTGTTCCTAAATTAATTAAATTTGAATGTTCAAAATATTATATAAATTAAACAAAAAAAATCCTGTTTAGGCTTAATTTTAAACGTGACAATATTCGAAAGAATTTTCTGATTTTATTTTTAACGTCAATACATTTTTGTCAAATTCTATACTAAAATACCATACTAAATTTTCTTTCAATTTCGAATATCAATAACTATATACTAATAGAAGAAAATCCACTTAAAATGTAAAACATACCTTGCGATGCTGATCGTAAACATAAAATCGTCTCGCATCTTGCTGTTCCTTTTGTTGGTGGCTAGAAATTGACGAGGCCATTAAACCCTGTTGCGATTGGTTACCAGCACCACCAATAGGTGAATTTCCAATCATGCCTCCTGTATTTGATGGAGGAACGCTAACATGATGTTGTGGAGCACCAATGCTTGTAGGTATTTGTTGTTGAGTTTGTGACCCGCTTCCAGGTTGTTGATGACTTTGTGGCACTTGCTGTTGCGATTGTAGACCGGGTGGACCTTGTTGTTGCTGTTGAGATTGTTGTGACGGTGGTGGTGGCCCACTTGGTCCACGTCCATAAGGCGATAGTGCGTATGGTGACATTTGTGATTTCATTTCGATGCTCTCTTTAAGAATTTGGTGATTATCATTCTTCTGATGATCTACAATAAAATTGTTAGATGTAAAAGTTAATTATTGTTCTTTCTAAATTGCAAACAAAACACTCTTCAATTAGTATTTTATGAAATTATGATATACAGAAGTTCGTAATCAAATTGTTCTAACTTTAAACGCCATGTTACTAATTTCGAATTTGGTTCTTTTAATTTCATTCGACAAACTAAGGGTTTATGTTTCATTTCAATTTGATGTTAACCTAATGCAAGATCAAGGGTCGTATAGTATTGGGAGCGGCCTAATTTTTTTATCACCTCAGAGATCATTGGATACTTATCGTCGATCTTACTAGTAATCTGTATTAGGCTGTTTAGTAATCTGTAATCAATGTAAAGGAGGAATTTAGGAACCCCGCTTTGGTGGAGTTTCTGGGGTACCACTATGATTTGATACGATCAAGGTGAACATAATGGACGTACAGTGGAACCTCAATATAACGGACCAATGCGGGCGAGGGGTGTCCGATATAGCCGAATACCCCTTATATAAAAAAAAATTTTCTGAATAAGCTATTTATAAACTATCAAATAGAAATATATTATAAACGAAAGTTTACATTCTAATTACACTTTAAACTCGTTTTTAGATATGTCACTATACGCCCGTTGAGGAGAGTCGTCAATATTTGTTTTTGAACTTCCTGTTTCGGTGTCACTGGTTAAAAAATCTATCCATTTTTGTTTGGGTTCTTGAAGTTTCTTGTTTCTTAATTATTCACTATAAAATTGCGAAAGTGCGTGTAATATAATTGCATTTCGCTATCTGTCAAATCATCGATAAATGATATTAGATCGTCAAGATCCGACCATTGATAATTTTATTTTTAGAAGTATTGATTCCTCCTCTTCGCTTTCATTTTCAGTTTCTTTGATCAACACTTCATCTGCTATTTCACTTTCGCTCATAATGTGATACCAAGGGTTTCATCTGTTTCCAACCATTCAAACACAGCTGCCTCGGCTACTTCTTGTCCAATATTATTTTGTACAGAGAAATCAGAAATTTCTACTTCCTGTAAATCAATTTCTGCATCTTGATCATCAAACAAATTCCTCCAACCACTTTCTAAAGTTTGAGCAGTTAGCTCTTTCCAAACAACTACAAAATAAAAAAACGTCGATTTTAAATTATAACTTCTCAAATTGTCTAAGATACGTTGGCCTCTTCTGTCTTCTTCAGTCTCCAATACCACCAATATTTAATTTAAAAACTTTTTCTTATATATTCTTCTTGTAACGAAAATGATGCCTTGGTCCATCGGTTGAATATGATCCATAGGTGTGGCTGCCTTGTCTAATAGTAACAAACACTTTACCTCTTCTGATGGTATTGCAAGCTCTTCCTCTTGAAATTTTCTGACTGCAGGCACAAATTCTTTAAAAAAAACCAGTCTTTGAAAATATTACAAGTGAACCATGCGTTTTTCGAATAGGAATATAACACAGTGAGACGATTCATTATGTTTTTAAAATTCTTGGTTTTTGAGACTTACCAACAATAACAGGAGTCAGTTTATGTGATCCATCGGCAATGGCACAAAAAGTGCCGAGACTTTCTTTGCTGGTTTTTCTTCCAAAGGGTTTTTCATTTTGGAATGCTTGTGAGTTTTCAAGTAAAGCACGCCAAAACAAACCAGTTTCAATAGCATCGTATATCTGGGACTGTAACATTTCGATATTCGATTATTAAGTATTCCATTCCTTTTGCGATAACGCCAGAACCATCACTCACTAGCTTTCAATGAATTTATATTCATGTGATCTGCTAATTTAATTGCAGCAAATTTTAGTTCAACTGCCCTAACCGGCACCACGCAAGAACGCTGTTGTATGTACCAATTCAATAAAGATTCTTCAAGTGAAGTGTCACGTGCCAATTTCATTCGTTTTCTGGGATTTTAATTCACACTTACATCACACATTAAGATAAATTTGTTTATTTTGTCTGTTTTTTTAATATCCGAAACCCAAAACTGTTTGCTTTCGTATGCCACATTGTTCACTTATAAGAGACACAGAGACTCCAGACTCCAACTGTTTTATCACTTCAAGTTTTTAATTTAATGTTAAATTAATTTGTTTCCATTTCTCCATATTGTGAAAATAGAGTTACAACTTATTTAATTTACAATTTGTATAGGCTGAATCACTCAAATGCATTCATCCACTGTAAGTAAAGAAAATAAACTGTTGTACATGTAGGAATAAAGTATAAACCTTCAGATACATTTTATACAACAGTGGTGCAAAAGCACTCGGATGATTTTAGAGTGTGCAGTTTACGATCGCTTAGTCTGAATCCGAAGTTTGTTGTATCGAGGTTTCGCTGTATAATATTTTGAGTGATGTTCGACCCACATATGCTGTAGAGATGCTCCTCACAGCAGCAATAATGCGGTCTCGATGTTCACTCAATATTGCCGGCAGTGGTGGCACGTAAAGCAATTCTTTAATGTACCCCAATAAAAATCGCAAATCATAAAATCGAAGGACTAGGGATCAATATTGTAAGATCGAGAGCTGATCAATATCATTAACAGCACATCGCCCAATCCACCGATTAGGATGTCTCATTTAGATAGCGGGGCACTTTATCGTACCAATGAGGTTAATTGCGGAAACAACCACTACTGCAACATACCGCTAAACAATCACTACTGCAACATATCCAAGCATGTTTTACCCATCACAGTCATTTCATTGCAAAAAAAGAACCCATGCGTCCTTTCTTTTGCAGTGGAAACTTCAAAGAAGACATGCAATGTTGGGGAATCCCTTTCATGTTCCACAAGGGTATGAGGATTTTCAATGCCTCATATCCGCATATTTGGACGGTTTACCATTCCATTTAAATCAAATGTGGCACATTCGTTGTCCTCCGTCGCTTCCTCGATTGCTACAAAAAAAAAGATAGGAGCACAGGATTTAGAAAAGATAGGAGCACAGTGGATAATATAGTCATACTTAATTACATAATAAATTAGGAAAAGAGTAGGAGGAAAAATATACTTATTATTATTTGAAATGGGCGTTCGACAAACTGGTAAGAGAGAAATTGTGTAAAAGAATGGAAGTAATCGGCAGATTTGAAAGTTTGTGTGGGGTTATTAGTGTTGTATGATGGGACAAAGATAAGAGCGAGAGTGGGAGAGGGGGTTTCGGAATGGTTTGAGGTAAGTAAGGGTGTGAGATAAGGGTGTCAAGCACAAGCGCTGGATGTCAAGGATGATAAGGATGTATAGCACAAGCGATAAGGGGGACAAGCGCAAATTTATTTAACAGTCACATTTGGACGATGTGCTGAAAAAGGGACAATCGGGGGTGTGGTATTGGGGGACAATAAGATGCACATCGTGCGAAATAGTAATGCAGGAGTTGAATAAATATAAATGTTGTATCAGTGGATTAAAGAAATTGGTGAAGTATGAAAAAAAGTGATGATGGATGAAGATGAAACATAAGTAAAATATGTGTATGCACAAGCAATGATGCAAGAAGGCATGTGAATAGTGGGAAATAAATGGATGGGAGGGAGAAGAAAAGTGTATGAGAGGATCGGATTGTCAGGGTATGTATGGTAAGAAAGAATGATGGCAAAAGATGTGTATGTTGTGTTAAAAGTTGAAAATAAGATGAAAGATGTGGAAGTGGAACATTTACTTATAGAAAAATGAAGTACATTCGGTATTCATAAAGGAAAGAAATTCGGAAGATAGGAAGAATGCCGATAGGCGTTACATGAGATTAATAGAGGAATGTTCGGAGAATGTACAAGAGGAAGTGTGAAGGGGGCGGAAAAGAGGATTGTGTTTCCATCGAAGGATGAAAAGAAAGGGACAATAGTAATCGAAATTGTGTGCAACAACAAGGGATTAATTGAAGAGGGATTGAAGCATAATGTCAGTAGGAAAATAAGAGGTTCCATGGTTAAAAGGAAAACTTTTAGATAAAGAATATGTACAATATTTGAGGGGATTCGACATACTGAGTTTGGTGGGGACATGGGTGGAAGAAGGAGAATGTAACTAAATAAGGAAATTATTGCCGTCAGAGTATAGTTGGAGTTTCCAGAGAACAGATAGAAGGTTTGAAAGAGGTAGAGCTAGTGAGGGGATAATAATGGGGGAGAGGAATAGAAAGGAAAGGAAGAGATGGAGATGAAAGGAATTTCAGGAAAAAGAATAAAATAGGAAGAAGAATAGATGGATATTCGTTACAATATATGTTTATAATGGATGGAAAGGACATGCGGAAAATTGAAGGAGTGTTGTAAGTGGAGAGAGATGGAGGATGGAGAGTGAATGCGTAGTATTAATGGGGTTTGGAATGTGAGGGTAGAGAAGGGAGGTATGAATACAGAGATGGTAACAGAGTATATAGGAAGGAACTAGACGGATAAAATTGTGAATGCGGATGGAATTATGGAATGACTGAAAGAAGAGAATCTATATATGGCAAATGGAAGTGTAGAAAGCGATTGGGAGGGGGGTATAACATTTGAAAGACATGGTGCGGCATGAAACTGTGTTCGCATGAAACTGAAATTTAAAACGAACAAGAAACCTAAACAACCAAATTGGTCACTAAAAGACAACACCGTATTTAAAGATCTAGCCATAAACAACCTACGGGAAATTGCCAGCAACATTGATGAAACTCGAAACTCTTAAGTGGGAAAGGGTAAAACACGCAATAACCGATGCACGTCAGAATACAATATCCTTGCAAAGCGGAAACAGGAAAGTATGGCTCTCAGATGAGATTTGGCAAGAAATACAAAAAAGAAAGGAGCTAAAATGTAAAGGATTGATCAACAACGTCATTATAGAGGAATACGGAAAGCTCCATAAAAAGATCAAACGAATGTGTAGAGACGACAAAAACAAATTTTTAAACAACATATGCGAAGAAATTGAAGCACATCAGTATAAAACGAGACCAGAAATCTGTTGTGTTGTAAGCCCAGTTGTGTTGTCTGTTCAACATTTATGGCAAATGTATTATTCGTAAAGCCACAGAAGGTTGGGAAGGGGGCATCTCTGTGAGCGGCAGGACAATCAATAATCTTATGTATGCTGACGATACTACGTTGTTTGCAAGCAACGACTAAGAACTGATTGAACTCTTACAAAGAGTCGAAACGGCTAGTCAGGAGGCAGGGCCATTAACAGATCAAAGACAAAGATAATGATCATCGACCGACCAAGAAACAACAGTCCAAAAATTAAGGAAATAAAAGGTGGTTAATCAATTCGTGTATCTTGGACCTCTTATAACGAATACAGGGGGGTGCACACCCAAAATCAAAAGGCGATCAGCAGTTGCCAAAGAAGCCATGACTAAGTTGGATGGGATCTGGAGGAGTCGTGATATAGCCCTGTCCACCAAGATTTGACTCGACAAATTTTTTGTATTCTCAATTTTCCTATATGCATCGGAGTGCTGGACACGCTATCGATGCTTTTGAAATGGGCTGCTGGTGGAAGATGTTACGCATATCATGGATACAAAGAATAACGAACGAGTCAATTTTAAACTAAAGATAAAAAAAGGTTGTCTCGTCTCCGAGCGAATAACATCCTTTCCGTAGAAACATGTCGTCCGAAGAAACGGACTGGAGAAACACTATCCAGGGAAAGCTGCAAGGAACGAGAAGCCGAGGAAGATCACCAGTTAGATATGTAGACCTCATTGTCAAATGGTTTTCTAGTAATTTTTTATTTCATGGATACTGAGCAAATTTCATTATCTGTTGGTAATCCTAGCATACTCCTACCTTTACTGTTTAGATGTCCCAATCTCCTATGTCATAGAATACTCTCCTCATTTGCGGTTTTTGCACAATCATCTCTCTTACTTAAATTTGTTATATTAAGAAACTTGTTATATTAAGAAACTAAAATGTTCTTTCTATTATTCCATTTTACATAGTTTTACGCTACTGTTGTTTCAGAAGCAATAATATGGCGTTTTTTAAATCTTTTTATTGTTTGCATATTTCCAAAATTTTCTGCTTATTTGCGTAAAATTCTGCATATTGTTCTGCATATTTAAGTACAATCCGTGCATATATATGAATATTAATTTATTATTTCTTCTTGCATATTTGGGTTCCTCTATTTCTATGTTTTGCGGTTTAATGAATAGTGCTATTAAAATAGTGAATTAAGTTTAAATTTTGTTTTGTATTAATTTGTATATGAATGTGTAATGTTATGCCAATAAAGGTTTATTATTAATAATTATTATTATTAATATTTCGTATTGCTTGGAAATGCACAGATATATACATCGCATAATTGAGAACACAAAACGCTTTCTGCCATAGTCGCCATTGTGCAATCAGAATTCGTGCTGCTACCTGGTGGTTTAAAGTTTGCAAGCACATATTTTAGAGACATTTTCGCTTGCTTGCGACGTATCATTTAAGACTATATAAGTAGTACTATCTAAGTAGTACTATCTGAAATATGGCATTTTAAAACCCCGATGGTTCCTTTATGTATTAAAACGGAGAAAGTAAAAAACAAATATCCGTTAATGTCGCAAAAAAATAACAAAAGATCAAAAACCATAGCTTAAATTGCTTACCTTTCATGCCCTCAATTTTAACTTTCCCAGGCGTTGGTACTTGAATCGGATTGGGTATAGGTTGGCCCGTCGCTTTTAAATTCTGTTCCATCGGTGTACCACCACCCATCTCATCCTTCAAACGATCATCTTTCATTTTTGGATCTTCCGCTGTGGACAACATATTCGGAACAGTACCATATGGTCCACTAGGCGGTCCATTAGGTTCCATATTATATGCCGAATAACTTTGCGGCATATAACCATATGGAAAATAATGTTGCGAAATGACTTTCTGTTGATAATCGGCAGCAGTGTTGGGATCCGAAGATTTCTTGCTGATATCTTTATCCGATAGGGGTTTATCGATGATCATTTTATCGAGGGAATCTTTTTGTTTATTCGATGCGGTTGGATCGGGTTGTTGTACGGCAGATGGAGGAACAATATAGGAAGGTTGTCCATAAAATGGATACATGCCTGTTAGAAAAATAAAAAATACAAATCATTAGAAAACGAAAACCACAAAAAATTAAGAAATATTTACCATATTGTGGCATATGTGACAGTCCTTGTGTATTATCAGTCTTCTTATCACTCTTCACTTTATCCTCGGGCGATTCTAAAACTGGTGGAGCCCCATCATCAGATATATCCGAATAGGCAGGGCTTTGAACTTCTTCCCTTCCAGCGGGCCCTAAAAAAATCTAATTGAATAAAACGTCCCAGATAAAATTAGAATTAACTTATTTAATGCATACCTATTCCTTGTGTATCTAAACTTAATCCTGGATGCGTTCCTTGCAAAAAATCATTAGTTCCACTTCCAAGTGGCGTTACGTCCGGACTTCCAGTAGGCTTAGTTCCACTATGCAACGATGGGCCACGATTTGATTTGTTCTTTTTATTAGAAACGGCACTAGGAACGTTATTGGCACCGCTAGCCGTACCCATCGTTACAATACCATTATTATTGGCTGCTAAAGATGGTGCATAATTAGTTGGAGGGGGTGGACCACCTGGAGAACCGGCTATAGTTAAGGAAGCTGGATTGGAAGTTGGCGGCAACTGGTGTGATTTTTTTACAGATATGCCGATTTGTTGATGTGGCATTTGGTTTGAGGATTTATCCATGGGTAATGATTGTTGATTGTCGGGCATTAGGGAAGCTGTTGACTTAACCTTAAATTTGTAAATATTCTAGAATTAATGAACACATCAAATATCTTTGAAATATAGAAAACACTAACTCCATTTTAACTCCGCCACGGCGATTCATTATATTATATGTTTTTTTTTTGTACAGATAAATACAACCTCGTCAGCATACTTTCAAAAGAGGAATATTTCAAGAAGTACATATAATTTTAGTTTTCTGTATCATTAAAAAAATGTTAGACACTTACTTTAAACTGTGTAGTAATAGCACCTTGCATTGGTTTGGGAGACTGTACAGGTGAAGACATTTGTTGAGGTGATGGATTTTGTGGTACACCCAATAATCCGCCTAGGGATGAATTTTGAGACATCACATAGGAATTTGGACCAGTCTGTAAATAATTGAAATGCTTCAATTCCTTAAAAAGTTCAAATACTCAAAACCGCTATAATAATTTTTATAATAAAAATATTTGACTGGTAATAAGGTATTTTAATAAGATGAGCTAAATGTAATAAGGTATTTTGTTTCTTGAAAGTTAATAATAATTATCATCAAGAAAAGTTAATTTCGATTAACATTGGTATTAATCACGATTATCATCGGAAATGGCAAATGAACAGTTCTAAAATAAACGTAAAAACGATCTATTACAAACATTATAACTCAAAGTTTACTTCAACATATACTTTTTGATTTAAAAACATTAAAAAAAAAATACAAACTTCAAATAAACTAAATACAGTGATGCAATAAGTACATCTGGAATAGATACTATAATTGCTAAAACATGGAAGGTTTTTAATTTATTTAAAACGATTTTTTGAAAATAATTAATAACTTCCTACCGTAAACATGACATTGATAATATATGACACACGAAGTTAGTAAAAAGGTGGAAGAAGTATACCGAAAAACAACTACTGAGTGAAATCAACTGAGCTAAGGGGACCATTCTTCATAAAGAAAACAAGTGGATCTGAAATTAGCAATGATGAAATTGAAAAGACCATCAAAACGACTGGGTTTAGAAGAGCTAATGACCCAGATCCCAGAAGAGCTAATGGCCCAGATCCTCGCTAATCCTCTTTTGTACATCGTGCACTCCTAAGATCCCAGCACGTTATTCTTCAACTCTGCAACTCCCAAACACTCCTTATACACACTGTACTTTATACGCTGATGATATAACTTACTGGGCATGTACCCTTAAGGCGGAAACGGTAAGCCGCCACTTGCAGATGTATTTTGACCTTGTCAAATGGGCACAACAATGGTGCATCACGCCAAATCCGAACAAAATTCAAGCTATCTTCATACACCATCTCAACCAGTCAGAAAGAAATTTCAAAATCGGACCCGTATCCGACTCCGACTCTGGAATGAGCCCATCTTGTTAAAAGATGAGATCGGCTACCTAGGTGTCACCTCCAACAGAACGTTCAAGTGGAATTCTGATCTAAACAGTACTCTTTCTAGGGTACGCAAATGCGCTAACCTAAACGCGCACACTTATAAAACTTACATTAGGCCACTGACAGACTGTTTTATCTTCCACACCTTCAAATGTGCAAGAACATAGGCTCACAACCTGTGAACGAAGAATACTACGAAAAATTCAGACTACACTTCTATATGAATCTTGCTCTGCCGAGCCAAATCGTCTAAAAATCTCTTCAGTCCAAATAACCTATTTTAGACTACTACCAACGGGGATAGAGTTTAAAGGGTAAAGGGTACAAGTCCAACAATGTTCGTCAGTCGATGATTCTATATCTCCCACGTAAAAAAGGCCAAGTAGAAAGAGGAGTAATCCCTTCCGACTGGCTGACATCAACTTTCATTAATATCTCAAAGACCAAATAACGCAGTGGTCATCTAAGGATATTCTAATAGAGGCGTGAAACAGGGGTACATACTATCTCTGCTGCTATTTATTGCTACTTCTGAAAAAATCTACCGAACTTCGTATGGCAGTGACCCGCTCCACCAACCTGTTATATATCCTCTGATGCAAAATGGGAGCAAGGACAGTCATCAAACTAATTATTCCAGACACTTGATGCTGTAAAATCGCTTGCGTCTAGTATCCCGATGGCCTAATCAGGACCAACAATCGAACATTCTTCAAAAAGGCTATTGTGGAAAAAAAACGGTTGCCATATTCTCTCCTTTAACAGTCGTGATGTAATCCTGTCTATAGCTGTTCAACACAATGATGTGCTTAGATGTAATTGAATATTCAAATATTTAAATATTCGTGCCTGTTATCGAAACTTTCGCGCCTATTGTCGAAATTTCGGTTTATTAAATATGGCAATCTGATTGGTTCATTCAAGACCATCTCTTGCTTGGATGATGCAATCTTCCTACACACAGCGGTAGAAACGGGAGTCGGTCGGAAGCTTTCGCATAGAACACCACGCAATGTGAGTAGCAAATAATATAGCATATTTTTCGGTTTCTAGTCGTAAATAATATATAATAATCGTTAAATAAAATATTATAATCTAAAACAGCTGTTCTTGTACCACCTATAAAGGTTTCCCGGAATATGCTTTTCCTATGACGCTCAAAAAACGATCAGACAAAATATACATTGCATTATTAAGCATTTATTTTAAGTTGTAATGTATGTTGAAAATAAAATATTTGAATTACATTAATAATACAGTAATAATTTAATTTATATTATCTGCACAATGTGACAACAACACAATTTAATCAGAATGTAATGTGAATGCTACAGTGCAAGCGCAACTTCACTTATCGATCCGGGCTCAAACATCGTGAGTATCGCGTATTCATAGCGCGCTTATTGGACTCGTAGGATGCGACATCAAGTTTTCAAGGCTTTTTATGTTTCAGAAAAGCAACAAAAATTTAAAATATTTACTGGCCTACAGCAAAAAAAAACCCATACATTGAAATCAAAACTTACTTGTTGCATTGGTGTGGGTGGCGCTAAGTGGCCACCAGATGGTGCTCCAACCATTTGCTGTCCCTCAGCTGTCGTACCCATCAGCATTTGCGGTTGAGATTGATGGATATCCATAGGTGAACCAACCAATCCGGTTGCAGAAATTGTTCCTTGTTGTTGCTGTCCTTGCAATGGCCCACCTCCACTGCGTCCGATAATTGACTGTGAAGGATTTGTACCACTTGCACCAACAGGATTCATAGTTCCTCCAGTTCCTGTTGATGTTATGGAAGGCATGCTTTGTTTATTATTTGGTACATTAACGTTGGAAGATGTAGAGAACATAGTTCCTACCGCAGGTTGATATTCATCAACTGGATTGAATCTAAAAAAAAAACAAACAAAAATGAATATCAAATGACCAACATGTAAAATTTTTTTAAATTTTAGTTTTATTTATTTATTTGCCAAACAAGTACAAGACCACAATAAAGGCAAAACTACATTATAATGACTTAACTTAAGTAATTGTAATAGTTAATAGTATACGGTTTATTTTTGTTCTTTCTTCTTTTAATTGTATTTTTAACGTTAATATTATTTTAAATACGATGGTGATGTTTTTAGTTTTTGTTTTTAATCTGTTATCACTTATATTCACTACTTTCATTTTATTTTATCTTGATATTTATAATATATTTTTACATCTGCATTGTACACACTTGTAGTCTTCTCTGTATAGTATTGTAAATGGGGAATCCGTTAATAAAGACATTAAACATTATACTAAAATTAATCACAAGTTTAATTATACATTACATAGCAATTTACAAGAATCAGTTTAAGTACTTTTTAACAGATCTCTAAGCTGACTTAAAATAATATTATATATATATATATATATATATATATATATATATGTATTGTTGTTATTTTTCCGGGTTGTGCCCCGCGTATTGGGCGGTTTGTTTTGCCGACGTTTCGCCAAAGTCTCA
>WYDF02289620.1:0-16373 GCA_009867245.2 Adranes taylori
CAACGTTTAAATGAGAAATTTTAATAATTATTTGTATGGGCATTCATAGCGTAATGGTTAAGTGTCGGATTCATAGTTCGATGCAATGAGACCATACGCCTATATTTGGAATTGGAAAAGGTGTTGATAACAGGTATAAGCCTCTGCTAGAAACACGTGTCCACCTTGCCCCAATTTTTACAACTAATTATTAAAATACCCTTTTCATTACAATTTTCGAAATAACACCTACTTGCTTAAAAATTTAATCGAAAACTCACAACAAATCCATATTTTAGTAAAACATTTGACCTTTCGCAACAAACTACACATCGTTTTAGTTTTCAATCAGAAAGAAAGAAAAATTTAGCACACGAAATACGAACCGAAAAGCCAAAAACATATTTTATAATAGCCGTGGATATCTACAACTTGAATATGACATTTTTTATGTTCTAAGTAATCTTTGTACGCGGTTTGCATTGGCCTAAATAGCTTAAAAATCGGTACCAATCAATAAAAAAAATCTTTATTGCCATAAAGAAATACAAAACAACTTGCAACATTCTATAAACTTAAATTCCAAAAAAAAAAATACTCAACTCCTCTCTTAGAAAGAATAAGGAATCTTTCCCTTTATTTCATCCTCTTAATATTATTCCATCTTTTTTTCTCGTTAATAATTCTTTGTCATTTCCTTATTTCCTTATACGTTCCAAATCCACCTTTACATTACATGGCCAAACACCTTTCTTCATTACTCCAATTCATTCCAGTACATGAATTCAGCCTGTGCTCCCACCTTTCTTCAACTTTTCCACATATCTTACATATCCTCTCACTCTCATCCATCTAATACCTATTTCCCCTTTCCGCACTTCCACAGCGACATTCCTTTCCCATCCATTATACTGAAATATTTCCTATTATATCTCCCATTCCTCCATCTCCATATTTCTCAATATCATTCTTTCTTATTTCAACTTCCTTTACAGCTTTGTCCACATCCACATTCATACACAGTCCACGTCCTTTACTCATTCATTCAATCAGCTATTTCTTCTATTTGCCAGATTTTTCGAATAAGCCATTTTCACGAATCTCACATTCTTATCCACCATAACCATTCTCTCATACTTTACTAACTACTTTATTCTCGTATTCCAACATTTATGCTTTCCATATTTTGCAAAAATATCTCACTCAGTGTTGAATTTTCCACTCCAATTATTTTCCTCAATACTCCAAACACCACATTTTCACTTTTCCACATTCACCTGTAAAGCTCTTTTCTGAATATTCACTCTTTCAATCATTTCTTCTTTCGTTTTCGCTTTGCATATAAATGGCATATCCCAATGACCACATAAAATCATTACTATTTTCTTTTTCCAACAGATGTCGTTAAACACTTTTTAACAAACATGTTGTATTTTCGTCTTTCGTAAACACCTGGGGATTTACTGGATTGATATTAATCATTGTTTCTCTTGAGAAACGAATTTAAATGGATTGAAATAGGCACTGAATTGTTCGAAGACTTCAATATATTTGATTTTTTCAAAAACTACACCAGTGACTAGTGATGGATGGCACCTCGTTATAAAATAAAAATGAGGGAGTAACTCTTTTATTTGAGAAGCTTCAAAAGAGGTAATTCATATGAGGCGAGGAGAAATAGAACCGACATATAGATAGTGATGGATCCCTCATTTATGAGGTACCTCAAGGATTCATTATCATGAAATGAAAGAACTTCTCTTTTATCAAATATGAAGAAAATCACTATTTATGTGGAGTTACTCCTCTTTTCAAAAGAGGAGTCTTTTTATTCTTTTCAAAACAAGAGTTCCTCTTTTTTTCAAAAGAGGAACTCATGAACCGATTTATTATGTTAAGAGTTTACTTGTTGATGACAATGCTTCTGCACAACGTTACAACGTCGTTGGTAGGCCGCTACGCCGGCCGAGATGAGAAGAGAATTCGTTTGTATGATGTAGCGGCTGTCGTGTAATGATGGCTTCCTCATTTAAGTGATATTTGATTTCAGGCCTCATCATGATGAAATGGAGTTACTCTTTTTTAAAATATGAAGACTCATTATATTATGTGAGGAGTTACTTTTTTTTGCTTTCCGTCCACGTAGCTGATGTATGGGAAAGGACGCATTGCAATCGTGCAAACTTTCACATACTCCAATTTCAACAGATCTTCTTTTTGAGGTCCCTTAAAGTCATTTTGAGGATTTTTTAAATAATGTCTCTGATGTCTGATAGCGTCTAAAAGGTTCAACCGATTGCAATGAAACTCCATACAAATAAGGAACGTCCTCATATTTGATTTCTTTTATTTCATCATGTTGAGGCCTCAAATGAGATATCTAGCATAAATGAGGAAACCCTCAGGGAGATGACAGGCGAAGTCGATACATCATACAGAGCAAGTCCTCTTCTCCTTATGGCTGGCGCTGCGACAGACGCGTGCTGTATGCATTAAACGCGCTAGTTAAATTGTACACAAATATTATCATCAACGATTTAACTTACCTCTTTTGAAAAAAGAGTAAGTTCTCCTTTGACAAAAAAAAAGAGATACTCCTCGGTTGAGAAAAAGTGCATCTCTGTTTTGGAAAGAAGAAGAATTCCTCTTTTGAAAAATAAAAAAGAGGAACTCCACATAAATAATGATTCGCTTCGTATTTGAAAAAGGAGTAAGTCCTACATTTCATCATGATGAGGTGTCACATGAAATTTCTCATAATTGAGGAAGCCATCATTACACATCAGTCGCTACATCATATTAAGCAAGTTGTCTCCTTTTCGCTTCACTTCATTTCATGACAGTGAGGCCTCAAATGAAGTAGCTCATAAATGAAGAACCCGTCACTATCAGTGGCACGTTTTTATTCATTTCTTTAACAATCTTCGTTGCTAATGAGAGAATAATTTTCTGTAGATCCGTATCCCATTACTTGTAACCAGCGTGTACATTATAATCAAACATCAATGCTCAATCAAACATCAATGCTCAATGCATCAATGCTCAATTACTTATGTTTTATTATCAATATAGAATTGACAACATACGTATGTGAAAGTTGTGTATATGAGTTTTTACCTAGATTACATTAATAACCTATTCTTTAAAAAAGCAAATAATTCATTGGATATTCAATTTTATTATGTAAGTTTCCATATATTATTTTTATAATAAATTCATAAATCACAAGTTTATTGGTTATTGTCTATTATGTGAAGTTGAGATTAGGTTTTTATGATTCTGTAATATTTTACATGTGTTTAAAAATCATTTGCACCGCATATTTTATCCGTATTTTATACATTAGGTTAAATTAGAAGAAACATTAGTGATCAATATAATAGTCTGGTTCCTTGTTGCAGACGATTAGATCTGGATTAATCTCGATGGATCAGGATGAAGAACATAACCCAGATTTGGAAATATTTGGTTCATTTATATTACCAATTGAAATAACGAAAATGGATAATTAATTTATTTTTGTGTTTTCGCTTTATAAGTTTTCGTCCTGAATGAGTTTTGAAAGTCCTGAATGAAAGCTTTAATAAAATAAGCTCACGACCTATGTTTCTTAGACACCACAAACTGCTATCATTATCTTCAGTTTTTAATGGGCTTTCAGGTTATATACAACATTACTGCTTTCATCCTAATATTATTTTTGTAACCCTATAAAATTTTTATTGGAAAACCCAAAATACGTAAAAACTTGTTTTCCCTGAATAACGGGATCACAAATTGACAAGGGATTTATAAGAACAAGGTAATTGTATATGCCAATGCAAGTGGTTCTGTACGTTTGGTCTACTCTTTTGTAATGTAATTTTCTTCAAGCTTAGCCTCTTAATTTAAAAACAATCATGAACGAAACTGCAGCTCCATCTTTCGTATACTGGAAGTTATATTATATACTGCATAACATAAAGCAAATACCGTTTTGAACGCTTTCCGCGCAAAACCTGCCGCCGCCATTCCATTGATTGGTTGATATCCGTAGTTAAATGGGATTGCAGCTCCTTGTTCAGTTGCACGTAAAATCTGATTGGAGAACACCCTATCATAGAAGCTTAGAATCTTTGCAGAGATGTGATGCGATAATGTTCTTTAAAATTCATAACATACGAACGGGCGCTTCTTACTGTTAGAAAATTCTTCCTTTCTAAAGATTTAGCAGAAATTTCGTCCATGCCCTGCTTAAAAACCACCGACATCATCAAAAACTGCCGCCGTTGAGTTGGACACCAAAAGTCTCTGATTTCAAATGAAAGGGCAGTCCCAAGGCAGCTTCAATGTGACGCATTTAGAGCGCTGTCTGGTTATCTTCGAATGAGCATTTTGCACGTTTCAATCAGTATAATGCTCTTTGATCGTTAAAACCTGACTTTTGGCAGCGAGCATAGGCGCAGTATAAAGAACAGTTTGTTCTCATAAGCGCCACAACGAAAACCATGTCTATTGTAAGTTAAATTCTACCAAGCCAATATAAAAAAAATCTGATAGGAGGCAATACAAAATAACATATTTCGAGAAGGCAAGCATTCATTTTTTTATGTTTATGTGCTTATTTAACTTGGATTTTATTTTCTTAATATTTATAATTCATTAGTTATTCTAATCGCGCTCGTTATTTTTGCCTGACATTTTTGTTTGACTATGTATAATGCAAAATATTTTGGTCTCCTTTCCAGTTATAAAAATTTAAAAATAAAATTTTGCGAACTAATGTATGTACAATTTGATATGTATTAGGAAAAATTTAATATTCCAATATAGAAATGATTCTGTTAAATCGGTGATGCTTGGAACATACGTGCTGGTATGGGAATTCGAAAATGGCTATCGGATGGAGCATGTGGATGTTTACGAATGAAGACGATCTGATCCCTGGAGACGAATCGGCTGTTTGCCATTGGCGATGACGATTCATTGCTGTCGAGACTCGTAGATTGATTCGTTTGTGTATGAGGTTGACTTGTCGGTTGGCTCACTGATCGTGGCTTCGTCACTTGACGCTGGTCTTCTCCATGATGTTGGAACACGAGGTTACAGGGCGTGGGGGAGGTTATAAAGTATATAGATGCGGGATAAGACGTGAAAAGAATGTTAAGAAGTTCGAAAGATTCAGCCAAAGTATTACAAAATGTAAGAAGTGTATACCTGGTTTGTTTTTTTATATTGGTTTGGTAGAATTTAACTTGGAAGAATAGACATGGTTTTCGTTGTGGCGCTTATGAGAACAAACTATTCTTTATACTGCGCCTATGCTCGCTGTTAAAAGTCAGGTTTTAACGTTCAAAGAGCATTATACTGATTGAAACGTGAAAAATGCTCATCCGAAGACAACCAGACAATGCTCTAAATGCGTCTCATTGAAGCTGGCTTGGGAATGCCCTTTTATTTGAAATCAAAGACTTTTGGTGTCCAACTCGACGGCGGCAGTTTTTGATGATGTCGGTGGTATTTAGGCAGGGCATGGACGAAATTTCTGCTAAAATCTTTAGAAAGAGAGAATTTTCTACCAGTAAGAAGCGCCCGTTCGTACGTTACGAATTTTAAAGCACATTATCGCATCACATCTCTGCAAAGATTCTAAGCTTCTAAGATAGGGTGTTCTCCAATCAGATTTTACGTGCAACTGAACAACGAGCTGCAATCCCATTTAACTACGTACACCAACCAATCAAGGGAATGGCGGCGGCAGCTTCTGCGCGGAAAGCGATCAAAACGGTATATGCTCCTTTGAAAACAATTCAGATTAGACGAAAGTAGCGCCCTCACAGTTCATTGAACTCATTAAGAGTTGTTTGTTGAAAATACAAAAGCATCGAAATCTCGATCAGATGAGGTCACGCAAAGTTCAATAAACTCATTAAGAGTTCTTTGTTAGAAATCAGAGATCGCAAACTCTTTCGGCCACCCAGGGACAATGAACGCAGAGTTAATTAACCCTGTTTACTTGAAATTGGATATCGTCAGAGCGAAATCCTCGAATGCATAGAGAGAAAAAAAGCCCGCGATGCCAACGGAGGCATAAAAGAGAACAAAAAATATCTCCTAATATGTACACCATTTTTTGTTTCTCTTGCAGCATTCGAATAAACAAAAACTTGAAGAACCGATGACCTAAAATGAACTTCTCTCTCTCTGGCACGGGCGTTGCGTGGCTTACTGCAGTTGGCTCTATCTTTCTCTACGCAGAGTTCAATGACTGCTCGCAAAAAAAAACTTCTGAGATTATACATCGTACAACTTTTCTTTGTTTGAATTACATTCATTAATTAATTACCAATTCTTGAGTTATATGTTTGATGGTTAGCGGGTTAATTGGTTAATAATTATTTGTTAGTTGTTTTATTCCATTTATCGACTCTGTTACATACTATATACCGATAACACCGTAATAAATATTTTCTATGTAAAATTTGTTGTGTATATTTTCACAACATGATCTATCACCGAAACAAGTATAACCACTATTACATTTTTTTATATGAATGTAATGGAAAATAAAGAAAGTAACTATTAAAGCATCAAAACATGCATCAGTGGGAACACATTCTGCATTTTAACACTTACATGGCCAAAAATGCATGCAATTCTAAATTGCATGTGCAACAGAAATGCTTGAGTGAGAACCATTCTTATGATAGATTGTTACTACTGCTGATTCGAATGAAAGCCAACAGTAGGATTTTAATTTGAAGTAAAATTTTTTGTAAACTTGCCAGTAGCTAAATGGGGTTAATTATGCTTATGTTCCTGAGGCACATACACGTTTCTTATGCTATTCATACTGAATACTAACCGTTTACAACAGTGATTTTTAACCCGGGTGGTCGGAGGAGCGGTGGTTGCGGCCCCGTAGGGGAGGGGGGCGAAAGATATTTGTGAGGGCCGCAGGAATTATTATTTTTTAATTTGGAAATGAATGTACGAATTCAAATAGTTTTTATAAATCTGTGTAGCAAATATAATCTATTTCAATTTGTTTTTACGATTTGTGTAGCAAATGTAATCTGTTTCTCCAAACTATATTCAGAAATATATTTTAAAAATATATTTCAGAAATAGGGAACAGGCAAGATGAGAGGGGAAAGATGAGAGGGGCTTAAGAATTTAAGATGGCCGCGAAAACATTTTAAGAATTTAAGGGAGCCGCGATCATTAAAAGGTTAAGAACCACTGGTTTAGAAGATACAAGATTATATTATAATATAAAAATCAGCAGCATTATACACATATATAGGCGGGGGAAAATGGCATTCGTAGCATTATACTGCCGTCCACAGTCTACAATAATGAATGCAGATGTACAAGAAATATTCAAACACTGAAAAACGATCACAGGAGGAGACTACAAACGTGAAACACTCCTCGTGAGGAGGGCAGAGGATAAATAAAGCCGGTGGAAAGCTTGTTCCAAATAGTAAAAATACTTAATCGACTAAAGATATTAGAACCAAATGAGCCAACATCAGTACCGTCAAATCTTAGACAGAGACACAGAAAAGACAAATAATTGACCTATTCGTCAGTCATAAGATAGAAAAAGAATGGAATATAGAAACAAAATACGCGCTATCATCGGGCGACCAGCAGCTAATAGCAGAAATAGAGAGCAAATTGGAGGAGGTACGAAGACTAAATGAGCCAAATCATGATATTCAATGAAAACATTTAAAACTCCGATGAAATAGACGAGGCGTAAGACAACCTCACAGACATTATCAAAGAAAAAATAAAGGAAAACTTCAAGCGTGAAAATTACATCCAGAGGAAAGAGCACTGCTGACAGGAAAAAACCGAACTACGCAAGAAGTACACATTCAGCCTCCACCCGTACGACAAAAATGGCTTAAGAGAAAGCCAATGGGACTCCTCAATATAACCGGCACGTGAGGAAGGTGAAAACCGGTTTTAGAAGTTTTAAAACAAATTTGGAAGAAACGAAAAGATAATAATCCAATTCGCGATGTAGACGGTGTTATAGAATTGTTCTTAGCAAAGCAGGATCGTAATTTTTACTTTTTGACTAATACACTGCTTTTTATATTTCATTCTGTAACATAAAAATGCTCGTGAATTAGATAATACAGGGCGGGATTAGAATTCCCTGTTCTTACTTATTATGAGAATGTACTTAAACACTATAATGATGTACGCAATAACATGTTGAAATAATTTTTGTTTATTGTTCTCTAATATTTATAACTTCATATACATGCTTCTATTCGCGACAATATGTTGTGAACCTAATTATAATGCAAAAATTGTTAGGACTATTCAATTTCCATTACCAAAATAACAAGTAAAGTTGCGAACTAAGGATAATTTGATATGTGATATAAAATTGTTCTTCTGATTGGATTTTATGGCTTTTCATTGGCTTCTCCAGGATGTTGATGGAATTATATGGTTGAATGCTGAATGTTTAATGACGCAAGTTGATCCAGCCAGTTGACTTGATGGAGATACGAAAATATGGTGAAATGTATTATTGAAGATGCGATGAAATTTTATGACATAGAAAATGAATTTGTGGTGATGTCGGATTATTTGCTGTCGCCGAAGTAATATCGGAACAAGCGTCGGTAGTGTTCTTCGCGTGCCTGACGAGATGTATCATTGTCACCTCCGTTGTCGCAGTATGTTGAGTGGTTGGCTTCCCTCTTCCATTAACGTTGACCTTGCTTTCTCGTTGACGAAGTAATAGTTATCAAGGAAGGGTTATGAAATATTGAAATGAGTGAGAGAAAATAAGAAGTGAGTGGCTAGAGAACGAAAGATGCAGCAGAAAATGATGAATGGAATTTTCTATGTATACTTGACCTGATTTGCTTAGAATTACTATTGACTTGAGTTAATTTTTAAATAAAACTAAGTTAATTTGTTGGTAACGCTTAGTAGAACCAAATCAGATTCCGGAGTGCGATTTTATTACTAGCCTTATATGAATAAGTAGAAAAGGCAGCTGATTGGTAATAGGAGATCGTTTTGTATGCAGGGGTCAAGAAGTCGAAATCGTGAATATGTACACCTATTTGGGAATAACAATGCAAACAAAACTAACTTTTACCCAACACATTATGAACAAAAAAATTCAATCCTTAACGGCAATAAACAGTTTAAAAATACACATAGATTAACACTCGAAAGTGCAACTATTCTTTTCAAAATACAAACGATTGCAACATATGCCCTGCAACAAATATCTCAGCTATTAATTCTTAATAAACTACAGGAGCTGGATAAAATTAAATCATACTTTATAATAAGAGTCCTCGGAGTCCACAAAAGTGCATCAAACACACTATGTCATCAAATCATAGAATGGCCAACAGTTTTAAGTGATCTAAGGCAGGAATATGAGTTTGACAAGGAAGCGCTACGCAAATACTATAAGGTGATTGAAGAAAAAAACTACCGAAGGACTAGCGTTCCCATCTGCTTCTTGGAGACAGGCAAACCAGAACAATCGTAGCAAAATTTGTAGTACGGTACACGGTTTCCATCATAAACTACGTGTCAACACACAATCTTTCCACGAGCCATGTGAAAATTGCGTATGCAAATATTGTAGGAATATCTGTCCAAATAGATATCACACCCTAATTTGTAGAGATGCGTTTCAAGCATGTGACATCAATTAGCAAGTCTTAAATTTACATCTAACAATAGTTAAGACAATAAGAAATGCAATAATATTTTTAAATTCTCTTTTTTAAATGCGTATATTTAGTTTATTTTTCTATATTTTCTATTTTCTTTTATATATTTTGTTATTATATACATATCTTTGTAATTTTGATTACGAAAATAAAGTTATTATTATAGGATTAAGTTTGATCATTTTGTGATGGCTTGAGCTAGCGAAGCGTGCGAATTTGCTCGCTCGACTACACTAGTGTAAGACCCAAAATGCGCCTGAGGAACGCTAGATTGAGTGGCTACTTTTATGCGGAATTTTCTGGGAAGAAGCTGCTTCTGACGAATCGACTGAGCCGTGGCACCTCCCGTGGGAGTAGCCAGCGTCGTTTAGGCGTAGCTTGAGAAAATTTTAGGTAGGTTCGAAATTCGACCAATAGCAAAAGTTGTACCTGATCCATTGAGATATCTAAGGATCAAAGTTGCGTTGCTTTCTGACGAAAACGTAAATGGTGGTATTTACTAAACGGTGGTGGTATTAATCTAACATGACCAAATGCTTAGGAAAGCATTGCATTGAAAACGCCTTCTGCTAAAATGCGTTGAACTACTATCTAATCAAATTCCTCGAGAGCACAAACGGGTGCAAATTGTAACTGTTTATTGAAAATGATTGGTAGAAATATTCGTTAAATTTTATTTCCAATAAAAAAATTATAATAATAATGTTACTATTATTTGGTAACTAGTTATTATTAAATTGATTTGTTAATTGGTATATTATATTTGTTGGAAGAATTGAATTAGATTAGATTAGTCAATTTATATTACATTAGAGGATTACTCATTGAATTGATGAATTAGAGAATTACTTATTGCAAACATTAATTAAATGAATTAATGATAATGCGGTGAGTCAGTTCTAAAACACGGATGAAACAAAAACCGAAATAAAATCGACCATAGAAACTTTAAAGACAATGCTAAGATGTTCGGTTTTTACAGAATACGAAAAGATGTCAAGCACAGAAGTTCTAAACATATTTAAAACTTAAACCCGATGAAAGCACCGGGAGAAGACCAAATACCAAATATAGCGTTGAAAGTGCTCCCGGAGATCGTAACAAAACATAAAGCGGATATCATCAATAAAATGTTAATTTCCAGCCATTTTTCCCAAAGGTGGAATAATGAAATTATAACCGCAATACGGAGAACAGACAAAAATCCTGAAATTCCAAGAAATAGGAAACCGATAAGCCTTTCAGATAGCTTATCGAAAGTGGCGGAATGTATAATCAAGAATTGATTTCAAACATTCGCAGAAGACAATATAATTCCAAAGGAGCAGCTAGAGTTCAGAGAAATGTTAACAGCCATATTTGGAAAACTGGAAACGCGAAGAAAGAAGGCGGGACTAAACAGTGTACACGTCAATGCTTGACATCGACGTGTGGACTAAACAGTGTACACGTCAATGCTTGACATCGAGAGAGCATGATCGGGTTTGGCACGACGGACTGGTATTCAAGATGTGGGCTCTGAAGTTTCTGCTAGAACTAACAAAAATAGTACAATTTTTTACCTTACCTTCCAGATAAAATATGGCTACGATAGGCCTCCACAAGAAACACAGAGGAGTTCCTCACTGCTCTCCTTTTATCACCCGTACTATTTAATAGATTCGTTTGCAACATGCGAAAGTTCCAGCACATAGATGAAGCCAAATTACTACAAGTTGCGGATGACACAGCATTACTTGTAACATATCATCGAAATCCGAAAAAAACAAGTTAGAAAAGTGCCTACAAACAATAGCCAATTTCTGCGAAGACTGGAAAGTTAAAACCAACAGCGAGAAAACAGAACTAATGATGTTTGGAAAATGCAAGTACTCAAAACAACCAGTGAACTTCTTGGAAGAAAAGGGCCACTTAATCTATGAGCCATTTTCGACAAGTTGGATTTTGTGTAACATGTAAAAAGTAGGGAACACAAAGCACTGCAATCAGCCCTAAAAATGTATTCAATCCTCAAATATGACACAAAACCCTCACTGAGATCGAGAAGAACAATAATGAACACACTGACGCCTCAGCTGATGTACGGGAACGAAATATGGGTATATGGTCATGAAAAAGCAAGAGGAAGATGCAAGGTAGCGGACAACAAACTTCAAACTTCGCAGAAAGGCACTAGATGTTCAGTGGTCCTTTAGAAACACAGACCCGGCAGAAGTACTCCAATCAAACGATGTCATAGAAATGACAGAAACCAATAGAGAAAAGTTCATTCTGAGATTAAAATGCCATCCGAAAGAGGATATGCGCAAGATTGCGGAAAAGATGTAATGTAATCAACAAGAAACACACTTCATCAGGTCAGTTCCATAGCTCCCTGAGCAATCAAGGTTCACCAACCATGGCCACAATATAGTGGCAAATATGGCAAAATAAAGGTAAAAAACAAAATCTCCTACGTAATGAGATTATATACCAATTGAGGTTATATACGTACCAATTGAAATTTTAACTAGTCATGTCGCGTGCGAGAACTAGCATGCGAGATTTGTAGTATTCGATAATTCTCGAACATTTCATTAATTATTTTTTCATTAATTATCAATATAAATTTTTACTTTATATACAGTAAACTCTCGATTATCCGAGGTAATAGAGGCTGAGACCACCTCGGATACTGAAAAATCGGATAATACGAAGGTTAAGTAAAAACTCCGTAAAACAATTACGGACCTGTAAGCAAGTAGAAATATGAAATTATTTCTTAAAAAAGTCTAATTGTTTTCTGAGTTTAAGATTTTACTTAAACCTTGGTCCTCTCTTAGATTATGCGATGTTAGGCCAACGCTGAAGATAGAGTATGTCATGTGGTGTACATTCTTCTTGTTCTGCGTAAACGAGAGCGGCGTCGATCAATTTCAGTCCATCGGAATGTGATATTTTTGGTGTTATCTCGTCCGTATCTTCGTCTTCTTCACTGTCTTTGGCACTGTTAACCATATCAATAATTTACTCGTCCGTAATCTTATCTGGACATCTTCATTGCACCAATTACGAATGTATTCGCTGTTGATTTGATTTTCAACAGTTAGCTCATTGGCTAGTTGAACTAATTAGCTCACATTCTCCTGTTCAGTTACTTTTTTAGGGGGTCCATCTTGTGAAATGTTTAAGATCTTATTTTCTATTTCATCCTAAATTATCTTAGTTTTTAGAAAATTTAAAAGGCATCCAAATCATCTTCCTTGGAAACTTTTACATCTTAGGAGACTCTCATAACATCGCTTAAATTTTTTAGCATCTGTTGCTGTATTTAAGAACAATATATCGTCTGTCTTTTTTCGCTTGCCATTTCCTTCTGATCGAATTGAAGGTGCTTGGATAACTATGATCAGTTTCTATAGAAATTTCATTTTCAACAATTCGCAATTCATCCTATAGAAGTTATATATCAATATGTTTACCACAATAATTTTTAATAATTGGTAAATATTTACAATTATAAATTTTTTAATAATTTTAATAGTTGCAAATAATTATAAAGATAATTTTAAAATATGACCTGTGACATTGGTTCATCCACGAAACTAAAGTCGTCTGTACTTTTAGTTAAATTTAAACTATCAAAGCAAGCAGTTTTTGGTGTAGTATGGTCTAATATGAACTTCATTTGGTCATAATACCATAATGTTGGTTTATATATCTTAAAAATAGTTTAGTCCAGCCATTTATAACGGGGTCCAGGTGGACCCCCTGGGGGTCTATGGAAGTTTCAAAGGGGTCTATGATATTAAACGTGTCTTTTTGGGGGTCTATGACGTTTTTTTAACACTTTCATTTATTTTTGCATAATACAGACTTGTATAGGGCCGATTTGATTTATGCATCTAAAGCTGAATGTCTTGTCTGTAGGATATAAATAAGGCTGTATATTTTAGAAAAAATGTATGGGGGTCTATGAAGAAAGCAATTCCTCTAAGGGTAGGGGATGGAGGGGGGTATATGAGAGAAAAAGGTTGGAAAACCGTGGTTTAGTCAAATAAATAAATCAACGCCATTGATAAAATAACTAATATCTCCACTTGCAGCTCCACTAGTAAGTGAAGATAGGTATTTCCTATATTCACTTAAAAAATTTGTTCGCAACGAATTATACTTCGTTATTATTTTGTTAATAGTAACGCCCGGCTTCTCTTCACGTACAATCTTTTCAATTTAACTCCATGCAGGATTTCTAGCATGTTTATTTTTATATTTTTCCTGCTTTACTACATCTAGCACTTGTCATTTCTCATATTCACTTAATAAAATATTTATTTCATTTCTTGTCCACGACATGATTTCAGAAATGTGCAGAAGTATTAAAGTTATTATTTGCGCAGATTTTATACAAGAAAATAGAACTTCTTCTAATTTTATGTACATAACAACATATATATCAAAATACTGTCATTTTTGTGTTTTATAAGACAGTGTCATGTGTGTCAATATACAAGAATAAAAATGATAGTGTAAAACGGGACTAAACCAAATAATCTTTTCCGTGATTTTTGAATGGTGGTAGTTTTCACCTTGTCCCACGCTGAATCAATCCAGTATGCTACATCTTTTTTATGTGACTTGCTCCTAAAGCTTCCTTAACAGTCAATCCGTCGTCTATTTTTAAAATAAACATCTGGAGAAGCCTTCGCTCTAGGGGTTATATAAACGATGTCACATAAGGGGGTAAGGATATAGCTCCAATATCACCACTGCACAGTTTTCTGGCACCTGAGTGAGATGGCTCATTGTCCAATAATCAAATAGTTTTCCTCTGGACCTTATTTTTTCCAAAAATGCTTCCGTGATAGGAACGAATTCTTTAAAAAACCAGTCACTAAAATCGTAATATCCATCCACTCACTTTGCTTGCAGTGTATTGTTGGTAGACTTAGATATTTTTAAAGGCTCTTGGGTTTTTAGACTCTCTTTATTGTTTTTAAATCCAGGAGCAGTTTTTTTCGGATTTTGCTGCTAAGGTTTTTGAAGGTAGCATTCTAAAATTAAGACCAGTTTCGTCTGAGTTGAAAATTTGATCTGAGGCCAATTCTGCCTTGAAAACGATTTCTTCCATTTTAGACTGAAATTCCGAAACTTCAATTAATCAGCTGACAGTTTTTCCCCACTAATGCGCAACTGCCTTATGCCATATTTCTTCTTCCACCTGTCCAGCCATCCATCGTTTGCAGTGAATGTTTCCTTGCCGTCTTTAAAGTTCTTGTGGAACTCAAACGCCTTAGCTTGAAGCATTAGCCCATTCACCGGACTGCCCATCCCTCGATGCTCTGAAAACGACAGAAGAAGAGCTCCAGACGCCTGCTCGTAAGTCTTTCGACTGAAATCACTGCCTCCGGTCACACTTTTGTTTAGAAACTTTTCAATTACTTTCCGGTTACGTCTCCAATCCCCAACAGTCACTTTCCCAACTCCCAAATCGGTAGCCACCTTTTAAATAGACTCCATTGTCCAACCATTTTATTGCATTAAATTTTGTTGCAAGAGAAACTTCAACTGTCTTCCGTTTCCCGCTCATATTGAAACACAGAAATCAATGAACGCACAAAAGACAACACCATAACACAACCACGTTTCACACAAGCGCAGACCCAACTGAAATGACAGTGGCAATACGAGGAGTTACGAGTGATCCGAAGTTACTATGTAGGAGAGGGAAGGCGGCCTTATTGGCTTGATCTTGCAGCAGCTAGTAGAGACATCTAAGTTTCCATATTGTTTGTACAACGAATAAACATCGCTTCTCGCCGTAATTGTTCCGCTATTAAGAGTTTCATTTTTAGTTTTTATCTTTTTCAATTACTAGAGCTGTTAACCCAGAGACTCGGTTCCGGGACTCGGACCCGACAAATTTCGAATATATGTTCATTTCCTTTGTTCTGCATTATATATTTCTTTGGCAAGAATAATATGTACCGTTTTTTTGTTTGTCTTTTTTTTATTAATTAATTTATTTGTTCTATAATATATACAGTACATCCTAAAGACTAAATATTATAAAAGACATTGACTTAAGAACTAAAATATTGATTGTTGAACACGTCAGGCAAAATCGATTTCAGTTACTGCTCAAAATTACAGGATTGCTGCAAAGGTGCTCTTGTAATTTTCTTTTAAATTCTTTAAGATTGGTAATAATTTTTATTGCTTGTAATATAGCGTTATAATATTTTGTGTCCATGATGTAGATCCTCTCTGTATAATAGTCAGTCGTTGAAATAGCATACGAAGTTCCTTTTTTCGCCTTGTATTATACTCATGAATCGATTCTTGAGTAGTGCCTTTTTCATTTTGTCTTTCGCAAACCACATTTTTACATACATATATGAGTAGTTGTTTGTCTTTAGGGTTATATCTCGCGTGCTAGGCATTTCAGTGTGCCAACGTTACGCCAAAGTCACAACTGGCATTGTCGAGATTTAAAGAAAGTCTGAAAACTTATTGTGTAATGCGTTTCGCATACTACGACCTTGTTATTCTACGTCAGCGCTTCTCGCACGTGGTACTGTGACGCATGTTGTTTTGTGTCTACACATGTTGTTGATGGTGGTCGTACACTGGTGGTTGAGTGGATGCTGATGGTGGTCGTACCGTAGATGCATTTTTGTCTGGTTTGTTGTTGATGTGAATTATTTG
>WYDF02289641.1:0-16372 GCA_009867245.2 Adranes taylori
TTTATTTTTATTTAGAATTTAGAAATATCTAGAAATAACACTAACTCTCTCTGCATTTACGAAATTAAAGGAAACACAATAATATGTTTCATATAATGAATTTATTGCAGTGTTGCCAAAGTTGAATAATGCGGAATTATAATATTCAGTAAAAATCATTATATTTTATTGTTTCTAATACTGGCGCTATTAACATAAAACAAACTAAACAAAAATGAAGTCATAAATATAAAAATTAAACAACATGTAACTTATACACTAAATATAAAATTAATACAGTATTTTCTAATTTTCTCATTTTCTGACAGTGTTACCATATAGAAATTAATTATACTTTTATTAATGAAAAATTATTACTATATAACATATACAATATATTATCTAAATGACGTTAATGGCCGTTTCTAATGCAATTGCAGAGATCTGATAAAACAATTAGGTTCTTAATACAGGCCTGCATTTTTTCGGTTATATCATGTTTTCAAGTTTTGATGATGAATTCCTATGTACATTTGTGCGCTGAATCCAAACATGACTTTAATTGCTTTCAATCACGTCAGATTTTTTTGCAAATTGCAATTTGTCAAGATATGTGATATATCGAAATAAAAAATCACAAATATCAGACGTACTGACAGATTTAAATAAGTAGAAAATGCTGCCATCTATCGGTTTATGATGAAAACGAATCGTTGACATCATAAACCCACAGATGGCAGCACGTTCGTCATTAAATGTGTTGTACATCTCAGCTAGCTCTCAATGTTGAGGCAACCGTTGCTACGTATCCTCCGCGATGAAAAATGTTTGTGTCGGCGGATATACGCTAAAAACCATGCATAGAATATTCGAAATGATGTCAAGAGGCTGTAAAAAGCCTCCAGATTCCTTTTGTTACATTTGTGTTGAGTTAATGGTGTCAAGACAAAAAAGATATATTACATCGTTCGTGCGGCAAGTGTATGTCGCGTATTTTGGTGTAAAACTAGGAGATCAAGACAAAATCGTGTGTTGAAGGACTGAGATGGTGGTCAAACGGTGAACAGCATTGTTTGAGATTTGGCGTTACGATGGTCTGGCGAGAGCCACAAAATCATAGTTATGTTGTTGCTTTTGTTCCACCGGTGGACACGGTTTCAATGAAAAGAATAAAAAGAACAACGTCTATCCAAATCTGCCAACGGCTTTACGTCCTGTCCCTCATGGTCCAGATGCCTATGCAATCAGAATATTTACCTGAAGTAGACGGTTCAGAAATTGAATCAAGTGAAAAAACCGAACATACAAAATTTGAGTAGGGACCTGCCAATTCAGCCCCACGACAATTTAGACAAACTGAACTGAACGATTTGATTCGTGACTTACATCTGACCAAAGAGGCTTTAGAAGTGCTTGGTTCACAGCTTAAAGAGAAAAATTTGCTCGCAGCAGGCGTTTCGTTTTCCTGGTGCAGGTACAGAGAAGAAGATTTTATTCCATACTTTTCGGAAGAAGGAGGCTAAGTATTCTGCAATGATGTGTAGACTGTTTAACACATTCAACATTCCGTATGAATTAAATTTGTCCTGCTTCACAACGGAAACAGGTATGAGTCAATATCCATAGGGCATCCTGTATACTAACAAGAACGGTATTGCAATTTACAATTTGTTCTCCAGAAAATGAAGTGCTACGATCATAAGTGGATCATGTGTGGTGATCTCAAAGTAATATCTATGATCCTTGGATAGCAAGGCGGGTGCACAAAGTTTCCTTGTTTTTTATGTGAGTGGGATAGCAGAGACAGGGAAAATCATTGGAAACAGAAAGATTGGCGACAACCAGCGCCATTGGAACGTGGACTAAAACAAGTGCTCCAAACACCTCTCATCGAGTCGACGAAAGTTCTCCTTCCACCTCAACATATCAAATTAGGTTTGAAAAAGCAATTTGTGAAAGTCTTACCAAAAAATGGTAAATGTTTCCAGTACATTTGCAACAAATTTCCAGCCTTGTCCACCGCAAAACTAAAAGGGTCAGGACATTATAAACTTTGCAAAGATGGAAATTTTGAAAAAGAAATGGAAGTTCCTGGAATACGAAGCCTGGGTCGCTTTTGGGACGTAGCAACCAAGTGTCTTGGCAACAAGGACCATCCGAGTTTCAAGTCTATTGTTCAGATGCTGCAGAAGTACGAAAATTTTGACTGTTCACGACATCACGACATCAAAGAAATGGAAAAGCGTTACCAGGGAATATAATTTTCAATCAGGGCGGACTATTGCTGGATGTTGCTTCGAGATGATCTCAGAAGAGCACATGCACGGAAAAGCCTGAAACAGAGCATAGCTGCTCCAAAGAGACGTCGACACAACGTTTTTATTTTCTATATTCTATTATATTAAATCTATTATAAGCCGCAAAATAATACGTTTTATACGAAACAAACCTATTACACTCTGTCATTAACTCTCATATCTGTAATAGTTTTCGTCATTTACTACATTTGGCAAATTGCGATTTGCAAAAAATTCTGAGGTGACGGAAAGAAACTAAGGTCATTTTGTGATTCAATGCACCAAGGTACATTGGAGTCAATCATCAAAAGTTAAGAGAGAGAACCATCGCACGCTAGTATTATCAAAGGAAACAATTAAACGGCAGTACTAGTTTATAAGAACTATATAACAAATATTAGTTACTTCAAAATTCAACAATTGCATGTTTACGCCAATGGACGAATTACATAAATAAAAAGTTAATTATATTATTATAGCAGTGTGTATGAAATAATCTACAGAAGTTTTGATCGAAGTGACAACAATGCAGATGTCCTTTTATAAAGCTATTCTAAATACATGTGCTACTTTAGAAAATGATAAGATGCATTCGCATAGAGTACTATAGAATTAAATGTGGCAAATGTGGGATGTGTCTTCTTAATGGGTTATCACTCAGTTGGGAAAAATAGACTATAAAACAATACATACAGGGTGCAACAATACTAAATTGACTGCAGATGGTTGGCTCCAAATACATGTGAGCCAATTGTGCCTATTGGATTCTGAATGAGCTTAAAAATTATAATTTCTATGTTAGAGATGTTACAAAAAATTTATTAATTACTAGCTGTACCCACCATGCATTGCAATGCCACGCCAATGTCGTCGATTGGTTTGTTTATCAGTGTTTCCCATAAAATAAATTTGAAGAAATGTGTGATCTGAATTCGGCTAGTAGTGGTCCTTCACAATGATATATTTGCCCTTGCACTTTGAATATGTCACGTTTAAAATTGACAAAAGAGGTCGCTGTTTAAATTGACACGACATGGAATTAAGCTAGTTATCACTAACGCTGTTCGTTGTGAATACTCCTAATTTCTTTATGGGACCACAAAGTATTTTGGAGAAAACTGTGCCAAATTATGAACAATTCTACAAATATAATTAAAACCCAGCGACTTGATCAAATATGTCGGTTATTAGACCAGAACATTAATCATTTATCTCATAAAACTTTGCAAATTCGAAATACAGTAAAATTACGAAAAACTAGAATGAAGAAACACGGAGCCTCAAACCAAATATGTTGCGGTTGAAATTGACACGACATGGAATTAGGCCAATCTTCGCAAACACTGTTCGCTATGAAAACTTCCAATTGTTTTATGTGATCACAAAATATTATTATAAATTACGGTAGAGCTTAAGGGAATTTTGTCGATCAAGATTTAGAATATGGGCGTAGCAATAGATTAAATAAAAGTTCCCTTTAATATTTATTTAAGGATAATATCACTCATGTGAACAAATTAGGTTTGTGAAAGAAATTAATAGGAAACTCTTGATTATTAAGCAGCTTTAAAGAAGCAAGTTCGGCCTGTGACTTTAGGAATTTAATTACTGCGTACCACAAATGAGAATAAAACACTAAGAAATCAAACCACCCATTTTTTCAGTGATCTATTTCCCCCAATCACTTATTATTCAGACAATAATTTATGTAAAGATCAACAAGTGAACCAATTTAATAAAAGAACTATTAATCTGTATTGTTTCTATTATAGAATTAAGGTTTCCGCTGACATGATAATTAATTTACAATTTCCCTAGTAACATACGAGGATTTATGCTTTGAATGAGTATAATTATATCGAGTAGGCTCATTGCATCGATAATAGTAAGTTGTGTTACAATTATTTATGGTACGTGAGTATAGATTGATTTTCCAAGGATACAGTTCAAATTCAAATAAAACGTACACTTATATACTTTTTATTAACATGGAATAGAGAAGACACATTAGTTTGTTAGAAGGTTATAGAAAAATGAAAGTTATTTACTTGAATGTTTGTTAATTATTTGCTCCTAATAATATACTGATTTTTTTCAGGTTCAAGAGTCAAAATAACGCACTTTCAAAATAAGGTGGCTTCAAAATAAGGTGGCTTCAAAATAACGTGGTTTCACCGCACTGGTCCCAACAGGGTCCCCAACTCTTACTTGTTGGCTCCACGCGCCACACTCCGGTAAACTGCGTTTGCCCGCAGGCTAAACCAAGTGAGGATAGCCAGATATAGCAAAAGTTTTATTGGTGGGCAGCAGCGACAACAGTACCATCCGGAGGTGACGAAGAAAGACTTCATCCTCTCGCTACAATGGATAGGGGAGGTGCAGCTCTAGCGGCTTTAACGGCTCCCAAATTGCGGTGCAGAAGGGTGCAGAATTGGGAAGCGAAAATCCCACTTCAATATGTATTCCAATTGTTGAGCATTGCTAAAGCAGATATAAGAATGGCCATCAGTGTGGGACGCCCCTTTAATGGGGAGAGGGTGCGAAGAATCCCCTAGTTTCTAAAACATAACAAAATACAAATATACTCCAATGAAACAAAGGTCACTGCGTGTAATGTGCGCAGCCTTTACATGACAGTAAAACCCGATATTGTAGAAGCAGAAATGCACAGACTGCAAATAAAGATTTGGTGCCTAAGCGAAGTTAGATGACCGCGTTCCGAAACTCATAGGACTCAAAATGGTGTCCTATACTACTCGGGAAAGCAACGATCCTAAACACAGTATGGCGTAGCTGTACTCATTTCCCCTGAATTGGAGAAGTCAGTTATTGATTTAATCCCGATCAGAGATCGCGTGATGCTCTTAAGATATTTCACCACTCATAGACCCACGAATATTATTCAAGCCTATGCTCCAACTGGAGATAAACTTGACGAGGAGAGAAGTTCTTCTCAATTTTGGAAAATGCTTTGGAACTAACAAAAAAAGGTGAGATAATCGTTGTTCTTGGCGACTTTAATGCTAAAATTCGGAAAGATGCTGAACGCGAGATTTCCGGATATTATGGATATTATGAACTTATTACTCGACGAAAGAGGAATTCGGCTAGTACAATATTGCACAGAGCATTGCCTCTCCACTGCTAACAATTTCTTCAACCAACACCCTTGACCTCCATACACTTGGAAGTCCCCGAGTGATTGTGAGGGTACAATTGTAAGAAATCAACTAGATTTCGTCCTCGTAAAATGTCATCTGTTGAGACTTGTAAGAGCAGAGAAAACATGCCCTGGAGCCGACATAAACAGCGATCAAAAACCCGTACGTCGTAATAAACTTACAAGTTCGTCCCGTGGCGCGAGCCCAAGCAATCGAGAATCTTCAAACAAGATTACGAACAACCGAAAACTATGCAAACGATAATGTGGAACCTCGATGGAATGGCATAATAATGCTCTGACATAAACGCACTGAACAACATGCACACACCTATACCAGGCAATATTGGATGACGAATGAGATACTATAACCTATGGTCGAGAGAAGGAAATACAAAGCCAGAGAATAACCTATTTAAGGTGTTGAATAGGATGGCTAGAGCAAAATGCCGAAAAGCGAAGGAACGCTAATTAGCGGAAAAGTGTAAGGAAATGTAAACGTTGCAAGAAAAATACGATCTGGTGAACATTCACAAGAATATCAAAGAATTCTCAAACATACAACGCAAACAATGTCGAGGTGTTCTTAAGGGCACCAATAATAAAATTCTGATGGGCGTCGAGGAGAAACTGAAACTATGAAACTCTTTGACGGCGCACGGCCCGATCAACTTCCCCTTGGCGACGATTCAAATAAGTCTAGTCCTATCATGACGAATGAAGAAGTGAGAGGGGCTACAATGCTACAATGACTAGACCAGATGCACACTGAAACTTTGAAGCTCATCGTCAATGCAGATGACAGGGGCATAAAACGACTTACAGATTTAATTGATTGAAGTTAAGGTCTTGAAGTCTTCATCCATATGTATTTTAATATAATGTTCTAGCGCGTTTTCGGGAACTAGGCCCATTAGCAAGCCAAATAGAAAGCAATGCTAAAAGTAGAATAATCACCTCGAGATCGAGTGAAGTCTTAACACGTCTCCATTTTGGACAACACTGAAGTGACGGCGTTTGTGGACAACCACAATGCTAAAAGTAGAATAATTGCCTCGAGATCGAGTGAAGTCTTATCAAGTCTCCATTTTGGACAACACTGAAGTGACGACATTTGTAGTTCTCCACAAATGTCGTGACGAAATTTGTGAAATGTCTCACTTCAGTGTTGTCCAAAATAGAGACGTGATAAGACTTCACTCGATCACGAGGTAATTATTCTGCTTTTTGCATTGTTGAATATATAATTTTCTTCTTAAAAAGTAAGGCCTTTATGTTGTCAATAGTTTTTTAGCTTGATAATGGGCCTAGTTCCCGCAAACGTTCGCTAGAACATTATATTAAAATATATATGGATGAAGCCGAAAATTTAACTTCAATAAATTAAATAAAATGGTCCACGACACTATCGATATTCTAACTTACAGAGCTATTCAATTCTATATACAGAGGGGGGAAGAAACCAATTGACAATTGACCTACCCATATAATCTAACGCTTCCCAATGTGACGACTACCGCATGGTCAATCTGATGTCTTATGTCCTCAAGGTATTTGAATCATCCACACCCATATATACGCCAAATGTGAAAGACATTTTGGCGACACGCAGTTTGGCTTTAGGAACGTAGTGAGCACGCGTGGGGCTCTTATTTCTTTCAAAGTTCTTATACAGCGTTGCAGGGATATGAATGTAGACATGTACGCCTGCTTTATTTATTATCGGAAGGCTTTCTACTGTGTGTCGCATCAGAGACTTCTCCGAAATTCTCAAATCCACCGGGGTGAGATGTGAGAGATCTGCGCATCATAACTAAACTATATTGGAACAAAACTGCAGAAGTTGCTGCGGAAAATGGTACATCTGAAGGAATAGAAATCCGGAGAGGAGTCAGGCATTGATGTATCCTGTCACCCCTCCTCTTTAATATGTATTCTGAGGAAGTGTTCCGAGAGGCACTGGGAAATGCGAAAGAAGGCATTAAGACCAACGGCATTCTCATTAATGACATACGTATCGCTGACGATGTAGTCAGGGTGGATCTCACAGTAGAACATAACGGACAATACGGTTTACACATGACCGTCGCGAGGACCAAAATGATTGTATTTTCAAAGACACCGAAACCGGAAAGAGTTCGAGACCGTGGAATGAGTGTCATTCGTTAAATATCTTGGAGCTTTTATCAACAAGATGAACGATCATGATAAAGAAATTCTGTCTAGGATCGAACAGGCCAGACGGACTTTCATCTCCATCCCTCTCTCTTCATCCTCTTCAACAATTGAGACCTGAATCTGCAGCTCCGTGTGCATATTCTGTGATGATACATCTTCCCATTCCTTCTCTATGGCGCCAAGTGCTGGACATTCAATGATATGTACTTGTATTGTTGTATTCTACGTATTCCTTGGGTAGACAGAATAACAAATGAGCAGGTACTCAGTCGAATGGGTAAAGTTAAGGAGCTTATGACAGCCATTAAAGAACGAAAGCTCCAATACATTAGGCATGTCATGAGAGGAGAGCGTTATGAGATCTTTCGACCAAGGGAAAAAAGACGATACAACTTTTGGCTCAAAGATCTGCGTCAATGGTTCGGACGAACATCAATAGAAATTTTTAGAGGTGCAGTATCGCGCACCATCATAGCCAGTTGAATCACCAATCTTCGTAGGGTGACGGCATCCTAAGAAAAGGTAGTCAATCGGATACTTATAATTATTTAATAATTACCGATTTTAAAACGCGAGCGTAATTACGTTCTATCTTGAAGATTACACAAGAACTGGAGAGAAGGGGGAAAGCGATTACTAATAGACTTCACGGCACTGAGTGGCGTGAATTATATAGAATTTAAACTTGAAAACTAGAAACGGAATGGAATAAACGCAAGTGAGTTTAATCTTATATATCTTTTTGAAGACTCTAAGTGGCTTGCTGCAAACATGAAAACGTACCGAATTAGTATCTGGAATTGCCCCATATTGCATTCAGCTCTAATATCTAATAGTGGAAAGCACTAATTCATGATAGTTTTTACTCGTTGATTAATTAGTTATAATAAAGAGCACTTCCTTGTTTTTACATTTATATATTTACGACCGGTTTTGGCTTCTGGCCATCATCAGGTGAATTTTATTACCTGTTATATGTACATTAATGTAATATTTTTGCAGTTTCACCTGATGATGGCCAAAAGCCGCAACCGGTCGTGAATATATAAATGTAAACACATACCCTTTATTATAAATGAAAGCACTATTGACACAGATTGGGAAAAATGAACCTATTCTGGCTCAAATAAGCTTTATTTGATTTTTAAGAATGACTTGTATGTCCTTATTTGGTTAGAAACATAGATATGAGTGTTGTAGTTTCAGACTTGCACCCAGCTGTATATAGGAAATTATCAGTAAAGAATAGACTCCTAAAATAAACGTGAAAGTATGTTAAACTTAACCTAAAAGTTTCATTTACAGGACAAGTGGTTTATACAAAAAATCATTAAAACAATTTAGAATAAAGAATGAAATCTTTCCATAGCAGGCATGATGTGAATGAAATTTAGAATTAATAATTCGTCATGACAATTTTCTCTATTGAAACAATACTCGTAATGTCGTGAATGTTCATTACTTACAACTCACCTTTGTCATGGGAAAGAAGAGCCTATATATTTCACTCCATGGTTATTTTTAGCAGTCAGGGCGTAATGCATCAATCTTTCTCAAAGAGACATTCGAAATGACATCAATGGAATTGCTACAATGCTACTGCACTTAAGTCTGTTACGCTTTGTTGATTAAATTTATAACTATACGTTCGTAGGAACATATGTCTATAGTTAATTTACATATTTCTTGTAAAAATTATGAATTTTAGGTGTGTATACATGCATATGACTTTTAAAGAATTCAGTAGTACACTCTATGTGGCGAACATACATAAAAATAATGATTAGTCTAAGAAATTATTTTGCAGTCATTTGCAAAACATCGTTACTGCAACTGGAATTCTGCTTTTTGAAGAAATAATTAATCGAATTTTATACACTTTTTATGCATGAGAAAACTTAAAGATTACAATCAAATAATTTTTAATTAATTAAAAATTATAATATTCCGAATATGACATAGTTTGAACAAAAAATATTTTGAAACACCTACTGATTTGTCTTAACTGGTTAGTTTCGTTTCACCTACTTGTTAAAGAAATCTGTAAATTGACGACATGTAACATTTAAAACAAATTTACAACTGGCTTAATATATCTGGCCGTGGTGTAGTTGTTAGGTCGAAGACTTTTAATGACTACTAAAAGGGAGTACCGATGATAATTACCCTAATACTTGACATACGTATTTGATCCAGCCTAACGTTTTTAGCTATTTGTGATTACACATGTAATCCACAGATATCTGAAATTGAACTAATTCATCTAATTGTTATCATTCAGTTATTACGTCTTAAAGTAACTTTATATAAAGTATTTACATTTCCAAAAAATATTTTGTTTCATACGTTTAAGTTGTTGACATGTTTTAAGAAATCTATTACCACTTTAACAAAACTAATATAGTCCCACACAAAGTAAAAACAAAAAATTTCGGAAAACATATCTTTATTTTTCTGCGTAGCATTTGAATTCAATATACTTTTCCCGCGATGATCAATAGTTTCGATAGCATGTTTATTTGGGAATCGTCGAGCTCCTCCAGTTGAGGCCAACAGCCATCAAATGCTGACTTGATCTCTTCCTTGTTGGCAAATATTTTACCACCAAGTCATTTTTTCATGCCAAGTTTCAAGAAAATAATCCGAAGGGATTAAGTCTGGTGAATAGGGTGTGTGACGAAACAATTCGAAACCTAACCCATTGATTTTGCCCATCGCGATCAGGGAACATTTTCTAGATTGTCTTGTCTCTTTATCGCCAAATACAAACGTTTGTTCTTGATTTCATCACTCAAACACTTCAATAAATTCATATAATACTCTCTATTGATTGTTTTTCATTTCTAAAGACAATTAATGAAAATTATCCCACGAGCATCTCAAAAAACTGACGCTATGACCTTACCTGCATGGCTGCATCATACTCCCTTATCTTCTGCGAAGCTAATTTTCCCTTTGCAGTCCATTGTTTTGACTTTTCCTTTGTCTCAGGCGTGTAGTTATAGACCTTTTATTCCATCCATGGTTATGATTCGACGCAAAACTCGGCCTTATTTTTGTGAAACTTTGCGAAACATTCGTTTGAACTATTCTTACGACGCTATTTTTGTCCCATCGCGCTACCTATCATACAACTTTCTCATGGCCAAATATTCAGTATTTGAAATGCCTATCATATCTGCTAGGTTGCGCACTTTCAGTTGGCGATCATCCAATACCAGTTTGTTAGTTTTTTTTTCACCATTTCGGGATTGTTTATCTCATTTGGTCGAGTGGTTGTCTTGGCAGGTCGTAGGGCCTCGTTTAATCTCTGCCACCTAATATTTTACTTCAGACCCTAACAGCTTTATGAGGTGGATACTTTCTACTGTAGTTACTGCCAACACTATTATGATACCCAAACCTAATAAAGACCTGAGCTACGTCTCGTCTTACAGGCCGATTACCCTCCTCTATGTCTCGGGTAGTGACCATCTTTGAGAAGATAGTGACCATCCGTATGACGAGCGTACTAGAATCAAAGAATATAATCCCTGACAACTAATTCGGATTTAGAGCATTTCGCTCTACTCACGACCCCCTTCTGAAATTCCAAACCGATGTAACCCGTTATCTAAAGAGTAATCACTATTCCCTAGCAGTTTTCCTGAAAATTTCCCAGGCTTTCGACTTAGTCTGGCATACCGGATTGGTTAGGAAATTCCTAGAACTCAACTTATTCCACCTCACCACTCTCCAACTTATCACAAACTACCTCTCCAACCGCTTCACTCGTATCAATGTAGGAGACGAGTTATCTAGGGAAATCCATCCTTTAGCCGGTGTTCGACAAGGCTCTGTGCTTGCCCCACTATTCTACATTGCATATTGCAGGATTGGAACAGTGCTCTTTATGCGGATGACACAGCCTTCTGGGCCTGCAGCCTCCAAACAAGAAACCTTAGCCACAACATTCAAAACTGTATTGACACGTTTTCCGTCTGGACAAAAAAAATGGCGAGTAACACCAAATACCAATAAAACCCAAGCCATTCTGATACAACACCACAACTACACTAAAAATAAACATCAGGATTGTTCTGAAATCCAACTCCGCCTATGGGAAAAATCTATTCCACTAAGGGATGAGGTAATGTACCTGGGCATAACTTTCAGCTGGATTTTCAACTGGAAAAGTGACCTAGACTCCACTTTAGCCAGAGTCAGAAAGCGAGTCAACCTAATTTTAAGTCTCAGAGGACGACTAGGAGGCTGTGACTCCAAAATACTTCATCATACCTACAAAACGTACATAAGACCAATTATTGACTACAGAGCAATTCTGTACTCTTCAGCCACAAACAATGAAATTCATAGGCTAACAACTTGTGAGTGCGCGATTCTTAGGAAAATCCACAAACCCCACTACAAATTTCCAAACGCCAATCTATATGAATACTGCGCGGCCACTCGTATCAGTGACAGATTGAAAACACTTCAATCTAAATATCCACTTAGACGCTCACAAGAAAACAACCCAATAGCCTACAACACTCTTAGGTCAATTTGGAAAGTGGCGCCGTAAACCGCCAAGAAGACCTTTCCCCACCCACCTGCCAGAATTATTCAGTCAATGCCAGAGCCATCCGAAGACCTCCAGGAAATCCTCGAGGCAATACCATTATCATTTCATTAAGGGGCACAACTTGAAAAAAACATGAAAAAGTATTACTAAAAGAGCAACAATTTTCTGAATTAGTTTCACATTACACTAAACGGGGCCGGGCTTTATAAGACATTTGACCGGGCGAGGCCGGGACAGTTTTTATAATATATCTAACCGGGCCGGGTCTTATTTTTCATTGGGCCGGACCGCGCCTGGCTAAAAAAATTATACAAACATCGGGCCATGGGCCGGGCCGGAACATCTAAATTTTGACGCGGGCCGCGCCGGGCCTTAAAAACGTGGCCCGTGCAGAACTCTAAGCTGAATTACATTTGATGCTTTCTGAAGAACTATTGACTACTTTGCATAAATTCATGTGACCTAGCCAGGGTTGAACAAGTGTGAGCTTATGCGCTAGACTACTTGCTTAGCTCGATGATAGCAGTTTTTTTTTAAATACTGCTATCATCGTAAAAATACTGCAATATTTCATATAAATTACGTTCTTATATAATTATAAACAATCGGTATATTTTGCACGTCTAATAGCATACGATTCTTTGGACCTTATGTCAGTAGGTCATTAAGTAATGCTGTTTACAATTCAGGAAAAATGTAATTTTAATATGTCAAATTTCTATAATACTGTTATTAAGTAATCATATCTAATAATAATTTGCTTGCCTTTAAAAAACATTAAATTGTTCCGCAGATGATATCTTTTATTCCAGGAAATTTATTATTTTGAGATTTTCCTTTATTTATGGTTGACGCCATGCTTAGAAATATAAAATATTGGTAATAGAAAAAAAAAACAGAAATACATAAAAACCTTAAAACGGAAAAAAACATATGAAAGCAAGAACAAATAAAGGTCTCCTTTTTTTTTAAATAAAGGTCACCTTTATTTGTTCTTGCACTCCGGCAACAGAATGTCGCTTGCACTCCGGTGCATGTTGGATAACATCAAGGTCAACAGGCAATTACTTGCACTACCAAGCAAGTATTACTAGAAGATACATAACTTCAATCTAGGAAGTCAGGTAACCTCATGTAACCAAATATCCTAATCTGTCGACCACGCTATGGCCAAGGTTTTTCTGCAGGTTTCCCTTGGCTGTACAGCAAATGCCATAGGCGTAATTTTCCTGCAAGTTATCAGCTTACCAACACTATCTATAATTTACCAACTCAACACCAGTTGCAGGCTGAACATGACAAATCCTAAAGCCTCATATAATAAATTCACCAACCTCCAAATGTAAAACAAAAAAAAACAGCAACAGTCACTTATACGTCAGGTCGAGTACTTCTGGCTCTATCCTCGTAAATAAAAATTAAGCCATTTATATATTGAGGTATTCCATAATGTCGATTAATAAATTAGTTTATAACTTAAAGTTACTGTGATATGTGGAAGAGGCCTTTACACTTATATAGGAGCAATGTCTGCTTGAATTAATGAAATTGTAATGGGTTAATGGTTTTTGATGCAAATTATTATGTTCTAGATAAGTATACAATTTCAGCTTATGGACTTGAATATAGTAGTTTTAGAAAAACTATAAATAGCAGCTTTCTTTCCTTTCAATTAACAAGAAAATATAAAAACTTTCAAATTTGCAAGCAGATTCAACTTATAAAGCCAAACAAAGGTATTAGCCATTTTCACTTTTTGGGATTCCAATGTAAAGATGCTTAAATGTTTTAAATGTCTAATCTAAGGGAAACGCGATATATTAGACAAGTGCAAAATAAATACAGCATCTTTTAGGGGCTGCGGTGGCATACAACTTCTCCGTGGAGTGGAAGACTTTGGCGGTAAAGAGAAAATCGAAGTAGTTTCGATGAGAATATATTTTTTACTCCTGTGGTTAGATCACTGAAAAATATCACTGAAAAAATAATTTATGCAATATTTCTCAAGAAGGTTGCGATCGCGAGAGGGCAGCATGATCGACCGAAAACATATAAGGAAAAAGTTTAATAAGCCTAGTAAGTAAAAAGAAAAAGTTTAGAATTTTGTTAGATTTGAAGAAGTTCAGTCACAATTAATTGTTAAAATTCTCGTATCTTGTTCGATCATTTTGTCGTGAAAATTATGTCTGGAATACAAATGTGGGTAAACATTTATTTTTTATTATATATTTTGGTTAAAGAAACTGAACACTTTAAGAGTTCTTTTGATTTTTATTCTTAGTAAATAATTGATTTCATTGAAACTAACTTTCCATTTCAAAATAAACAAAACAAACAATTAATTAACTCTTGTAAAGATGTTGATCACTTGTTTTTATATTCGTTATTGTTAAATAATAAAACAAATCGATGGCGAACACAATCCAACTAGAAGAACAAATTAATATCATAAGTCAAATTATCTATAGTTCGCAACTTTACTTGTTGTTTTGCTAATGGAAATTAAATCATCCTAACTTAACAACATTCAAATTGTAAATATAAGCTAAATATTGTATATCAAACAAAATCACTAGTCACATCATACATTTGAAATAATAAATATTAAGGAACAAATAAACAAATTATTTCATCATGTTATTGCGTACCTCATTTTTGTGTCTAAGTACTTTATTGTAATAATAAGATCACCGAATATCTAACCCAACCCTGAATGAACGCATGCAATTTTATCTTACAAATGATCAGAATAAGAAAAACAGTGTAGTGGTCAAACGCATAACTTAGATCCTGCTTTAAATTCTGTAACAAGCTCCCAAGTATCGAAATGTATATGGATCTAACATTATATATAGCTGACCTTGGTTGTTTGGAGAAAATCAAACAGATGAGCTTTGTTTTCTTGACGTTCACCGAGAGGCCGAAACGCTGGCCATGTGACACGATAATATCCATAGCTCTCTGTACATCTGTGAGTGAGATTGTGGGCTATTACCACGGCGTCGTCTGCGTAGCGAAGATAGCCTTACTACACTTTGCCTTACTACAAGAGTATAAAAAACACAAATACAATCAATCTTGTGACTTACGGGCGTTCGCAGAAAAAATTTCAGGGGGGAGGGTGTGGTAAAAAATTTTCAAAAACATATTTCAGCATTAACTGAAATCTACTGATGAGTATAACTACGACTTTATTCACATTTCGGAGGGTGTTTAAAAACCCTCCTGCGTTCGCGCTTGATGTGACTTCAAATCAGCAGTGATAAAGTAAAACATGTAATTAATCTGCTGTGTAAACAATTACATTATCAAAATACATTATCAAAATAACCTCAATGAAGTTTTACATAAGATTTTTGTCATTGAACTTTTATAGTGTAATAACGGTCTAAGAAACCATCGTAGTTCTTAAACCGTTATGTTATTTAATTATTATCAAAACAAATGCTAACCAAACTATAAAAATAATCTATAAAACAAAACGGCAATTAAATTCATCTGTCTAATTAGTAATATCTGTATTGCAATTATCTATACTTGTGCATTAATTATTATTTATACTGTTCACATAATTAGCGATACAAATCAAATTCAAAGTATTTATTTTGCAATTCACATCACGCAAAGAATAAAAACTGAATACTATAATTATTGCAACTTTATAATATTACATATTTTAAATTTTATTGTTCTTAATACTATAATTCATGATACTAATTAAATAGAGTTACGCACATACTTAAATGATTGATATTGTGTAATTAATCTGATAATAGAAAAGTATAAGAATATTAATTGTTTAAATAATTAAATAATGGGATCTTTGCATGATTTTAGATATCGTTATTCTATGCTTTTGTTGGCGCTATAAAACATTGTCAATGGTTTATAGTTTCTTTTGATACCAAGAATTAAAAATAAAGACTTTACTACATCATTAAATGAATCATCATTACAAACTCAACTGTAATTGTTGTAATAGTTTCTATATAGCCACGACTTGACGCAACTTTAGTAATCGAATTAAAGGGCATTATCAATGAATTAGACTTAATAATAACATTATAATAGTTGTTTAATTAAGCAAACAATCATCGAAAATTGCGAATCATATATTAGAGACCACAAAGGTAGAAAAAATTCCGATGAACATTTTTGGGTGGATGGCCATTTCTGCTATTAAGGTATATTAAG
>WYDF02289652.1:0-16371 GCA_009867245.2 Adranes taylori
ATAATTTAATCAAATATGTTTTCATAACAATACCAATTATTTATTAATCCTATTGTGTATTTACATTGTACTAATAACCAACGCAGCAGTAGATTATATTATTAGACCAGTCACAGAAATTAAGTTGTATATTTTTTACATACCTTCATCAGTTCCGTAAGACTCTTCCTTGATTAGGTAGTTCTTCAATTTCTATTTGAATTTATTTATGCCATCTTCCGATTTTTGATTCTCTGTTATAAGTTCGTGTATCGTGCTTATGAATATTACTGTTCTGTTGGAATGTATTTAATTGTTTCACGTATTTTAATACATGATATTTATAAAGCCCATATATAGTAAATATTCTTTGAAGTCTTTTGTTTAGGAATATTGTACATTATACGAATAATCTTTTTTTATAGAATTAGACTTCTTTCCATATTTTTTTTCTAGTTGCTCCCCATGTGTTGATGCTATATCCTATTGTTGCTTCTATAAGACTGCAATACATTAATTTCAAAATATGTTTTGATACAGTGTTTTTTATTTTTCGAAAAATATACAAATGCTACTGACTTACAACATATTTGACTTTACTACATTTGTTGCAATTGATTATTCCATTATAGTATTGTTTGTTTGCTTTGTACTCTTTTTATCATGATTTATAAGCAAACTATTATTGACTGCTACCGTTTTTGATTTGTCTACATTTATCTGGATTCCATTGCTTTTGCACCATTGATTTACATTCTTTATAGTCTTCACTAGATTTAATTATTTGATTTTCTGAGTTTTCAGTTAATATAAAATTTATATCATCTGGATACAAAAAGATATTAGATGTCATACTACATGAATTTAGAAGATCATTAATAATTATTAAGGAAAGCGACGGTCCCATTATACTACCTTGTGGAACCCCGCAAGAAAAATATTTTTCTTCCGATATTTGCTATTCAGTCATTACTCTCTGTGGTCTGTTTGTTAATACGATTTTAGCCATTTTTGTTCTCTTCCATTTTTGTGAGACCAATGTTTTGTAACTTAACAAATTAAATATTATGATTTACCGTATCAAACGCTTTACTAAGAACAAAGAAAAGATTTTTTTGTCTGTTACTTAGACCATCTAGTATTATTCTTCACGCTTCCTGAATAGCACTTATTGTTCTTTGGTTTTTTTCTGTATCCTGTTTGGTTGTTTGCTAAAAGTTTATGTTCAAGCTATTGATATGAGTTGGTTGTGGTAGTAACATTTCTCAAATACTTTAGAGAATTGTCTTAGCAGAGCTGTAGGCCGGTACTCCTCTATGATACTCGAGTGTTTCTTTTTCGATACTGGTACTATTTTTGTTAGTTTTAGTATTTCGGTAAAAGTCTTCTTTAAACTATATTTATTATTATACTTATATGTTTTGAAAGTGCATCTTTTACTAATAATATTATGTTCCCTGGAAACTCATCAATTCCGCATGTTCTTTTAGTGCAGCATTGCTATATAATAGTCTCCACTTCTTCCTTACTATCAGTTTGTTATTTGTTAATTTATTGATCTTTGCGATTTGAATACAAAATATTATGTCGACACATTTTCACTGCGTTTTGGTTTTAGTACAGAGAAAGGATTTAAAACCGAATGGGCGACAGTAAGAAATACTCTACTAATCGTCGGTTCCGTGGGTAAGGAATGGACGTCAGCTACTGGTGAAATTGAAAATTTCAATCCACAGAATCTTAAAACAGTTAGTACGAAAGGTGAAATCAAGAGTATTAATTGGATGAATGAATATAATCGAATTAGGTATACTTGAAATTGATTTTTTGTCTTTAATTTTTTTAAGATATTTCGCTGTAATTTCTAAAAACATGTGTTTTATCCTGACATATTTTATAATTCTGTTAGTTATGAGATTTACAACTAATAATGTAATTTATTTATTTTATTATTTATTGATATAGATTAAAGTATAAGGCTGTACTATGCATTATAATGCACAGTCTTTTCTTTGTTATATACAAATAAAATTCAAAAGATATTTCTTGCTTATGTGGTACATTCAAATGTGTACATATATTAGATAACCTAGAAGTTAGTGTAAGTATTTTTATTGCAGTGAAGAGATGAAAGCAGCAAAAGTGTTTCCCTGGATTACTCCTCCGCAAGTGTGTGTTTGTGTGTGTGTGTCACGCAAGTGTGTGTTTGTCTTCTTCCTGACTATGGACTCTTAATTTACAGCTGTAGTAACCATTTAATATATTATAGATTTCGGTCAGGTCTACACGAGTTCTTCATTCTACTGGGAACGGAAGCATCAGGAACTCTAATCTGTTTTCGTTCTTCGTATGATAGATTCCTACATACAGCGGTAGTTTGGTTCTCTGTACACGTTTTAAAGTATTTTTTTACTACACCATTTATATGCTCTTAGTTTGTGCTTATTGTATTGCCAAGAATTTTTTATGCGGCTACCGCTCTCATTGGTTCGTCAGGCTACCGCTCTAATGTTCAGTGTTGGACGCACCCAATATTCAGGACCTTACATTTACCAGCGTTTAATGTTATTTGTCTTTAGGTTGATTAATTTTTTGTACCCTTGTCAGCTGTATATCAACTGAATCAATATGATTTGTCATTCTTGATAAGTATGGTATGGGACTATATGTTTCCTGTGAGTGGATGCTAAGGAATTGCATGGCAAACCATTTTTCTAGCGTAACTCATAACGTAACCTCCTTGTATAGGTTTCTATATGTCGTAACGCGTAATCTGTCTTCACTGCTTTGTAATGTCAATTTCAATTTTGTGTATGTATTTAGCTCTGAGCTGGACAGATAGTTGCAGATATTGGCATAATTTGCTTTGTTGAAGTTGCAAACGCGCTAGGTTTTGCAATTGGTCTTATCTAAGTAATTTGCTATGTTATTACGAAATTATCGATGTAATAACAGTAAATGTAATTTTCTTTTTGTAAATTTCCCACTATCGAAAATTTTGGATTTATATTGATCTTAGGGAAATAAATATATTATTCTATTTAATCTATTCTATGATAACTTGTACCTTGGATTCAATTATGCAACAATCGTTTGTTCCGATGGGTGATTATTTTATCCATGTAGGTTATTAGGTTTTCGTCATTTGTGAATAGCAGGTCAAGTACTGATGGATTATTATTAGCACGGTATCTTGTTGTTTCTTATACTACCTAACACAAATGGCTATTGGTATGTGAATCGAAAAAATATTTTGCGGACTCATCGTTTCGAGTGATCATGTTCTACGAGTTTATTTGGGGTGGGTTAAAATCACTAAAACCAATGAGATTTCTATGCCCTGGGTAATTAATAACTATATCCGTCAAGGTTTTATGGGAAATTGGTGAGTTATTGGGCGGTTTATAGACACATATTAAATTGAATTCGTTTTGATTATAATTTGGCCTAACGAATCGAATAGTACTTCACTCGAGCCATGGCTTAGATCCTCACTCCTTAAGATATTAAGCTTATGCATTTTAAAATCATTTATTAGGTATATGTATACACCAGCTCCTTTATTGTTTTACGATCTACGCTAGTAAGCGAGTAGTTCGGAAGATATACTATTCTGTCAGGTATTTGTAATGAAATTTAGAATAACCTTAATATTTTTCTAACAATGGTATTATTAAAATCAAGAGACTATCCGGTTTGGATGATAGTTAGTATTATTTTATTTTATTTATAGAGCTTCCTTGGGAATCTTTTGGCCAGGCTATATGATACATGAAAGCGGCATGTGGTCTGATATTCATCAAAAATGGTTTTTTTTACCAAGACGTTGCAGTCATGAATCGTATAATGATTCGTTGGATGAAAGTAGAGGCTGTTCTTTACTTATCTCTGCTGATCCTACTGTTAAAGACATTGCTGTAGTCAGTGTAAGTGTACTAATATTTAATATTAATACAACACAACAAATATAAGATAGCAAGCAGTGGGATGCGCTGTAGCTTATTTTGAGATGAAATTATGTACAATAGATGTATCATTGTTACAAGATCTGTTAGCATAGACGCATCATTTAGTTTTGTCACGTTATGCTACGACTTTCATCGTGCGCCAGGGTTTCGCTCGTCACAATGAATATATGTGAGGCACGCTCTTCAAGTTATATCTATTCTGCCATATTATTTACTAAAATCTTACATAAGTCATTTATTTACGGATCCTAAATCATTTTTTTTTGTTAAATAAATTTACTTAAAATTAAATAAAATGGCTTGGATGCGACATTTCCTATGTTTAAACGATGTCAAACTTAAAAATAATCAGACTAAGTTTTTTAAACTTTTTTTTTTATTTCTGAACGTTGACATTAAACTCATTTTTAGATGTAGAGTCATTATGACACCTTCCAGTGCTTAGCATATTATTATTTCAGAACTCATATTCCTAAATATTGGCAGAAAATTGACCATTGTACCAATTAGCTTTGAAACCCTATCTCTATTACTATTTGACAAGCCACTTTAGAATATTTATAGCCACTTTAGAATATTTATTAAAGATCTACGTATAAGGTTGTTACTTGAATTTCACTCCTTTTCGTCCACCTGCACCTCCACTCACTTTATGTACAGTACTGTTTTTTTATTTGTGTCATAATACAGATGTTTATTATTATACACTTTTCAAACCGCCGCATACCGTTGAATACGAATTTTCTATTGTTAGAGACAGCTTTGCGTTTCGTCTTCTGCGAGCTTCATTATGCCTTTCGTTGCATTAAAGAGAAAAGAAATAGTGCGAGAATACTTCCCTAATGTGCTCCGCTGGATGATCTAAACACGTGAGATTTTAGGTGTTGGTGTTCCACAAGGTTTTGTGATAGATACACTACTCTGGAAGTAGTTTGTCACCCGTCTTTCATTACTATTCTTTTGACATTGGGCGCTTTCAGGGAAAATACAAATAAATCGCTGCAGCACAGTGCTACAGCAAAGCGCTACTATTCTCTGAACAATCTCAACAACGTTTCCAACATAATATAATATCTTTATTATGTGTTACAAATTGTATTACATACGTTAATTCAAAAATATAATAATTTGAAATCTGAGAAACAGACACACAGTTAGATTTTTGAAACACAAAATCACAACTAAAACAAAAATTCGTCAATCCGTCATTACCGGCATCACACAGCAATATCATATAAAATCAAAAACTATATGCTAAAAACGCTTCAATTGAAAAAAAAAACATTTTCTATTAACAATGTTTTTATGGAATTTTTGTAAACATTTAAAGATGATGGGTTGATCATGGTTTGTAAAGCATTGAACAACTGAAACGACAAATGAAAACGGAAGTGCAAAATTAGTTCTCTGTCTCATGGATTATGAACTTTACTCTATTGTGTTTCTTTTATTTCTAATATACAATGGAAGACATAAAACATGGAAGGAACAGTCATAATTCCCAAACTTGTGAATAGATTTCGACAGTGTGCGATGTTATCTTCTTCCTAATGATTATTACTTGCTTTTCTATAAATTAAAAATTTCGTTAGAAATTATAGTCGCTCTCCAAAAAATTGTATAGTATAATATTTTACTATGGAAAAAGGCAAAATATGCCATGGATAGAACATTTAGAGAGGTAATATTTGATAGCTGTCTCAAAACATAAAAGATTTGCCAATTTCTTTGCGAGTATTCCAGTGTCATGTGTCCATTTTAATGTGCTGTTTAAGCAAAAGCTCAGTAATTTAACCGGATTATCTCTCTCTTCAATTGTCTGGCTGAGAATAATAATAGTGATTGTGTATTGCTACTGCTTACAATGAGATTATTGTTTGTACACCAGGACATCAAGTCCTCTAAGAAAAGAGATTGAATTACTATGTATAAAAAATTAATCGTCAGCATAAAAAATGGGTAATACGCTAAGTTCTGATGTTACTAAATTGCAAGGCAAATCATTTAAAAAGATTAGAAACGTAAGGGCCACGTAAGGGCCATCCAAGTATAAATAGGGAAAAATTCCTGGAGTAATTTTCTAATATTAATTTGATTTAAATATATAATTTTTATTATGTTTTAAAAGTAGGTAAATGAATTAAAATTTTTAAGTCAAAGTCATGGCATTGTATTACAAATCGGAAGATGATCAAAAAAAGTAACTATTATGATTTATTTACGTGTATTAATTTAATTAATGAATTAGCAAGAAATAGCCAGACAAATAGACGTTTATTAAAAATAAAATGTATTATTTTCAAATACTCAAATTTAAAGGAATTGTTTTAATTTATTGACTAAACATACAGACATGATTTAGTAGCAATTATTTGCATTTCAATGAATTTTTTTATTATGTTTTTTTAAAAGGTTTTAAAATTAAACATTTTTTATTCCTACGTCCGCTTCACTGTTTTTAACATTTCACACATTTGTTTTATTTTGTCTATTCATTTTTGTATAGATTGCTAATTAATTGTAAGAATAAAACGAGTTAAGTTTAGCGTTATTATTAAGCACAACGCGTCCTATTCTACATAATTTTAATCACCCGGAATTACTGCAAGTATATCTTAAATAGATTACACAGTGCTCTATATCAATTCAATTACTTCTAAAGAAAAACCAAGTGATCCAATCTCCAAATAATCCTTTATTCAAATTTTTTTTAAAATAAATTTCGGACTATCTAGATTTCGACGTTTTACCGTCAAGTCGATATTCTAAGTTACTGATGAAAATTCTTCCTTCGCTCACAACTCGACCAACAGCAAGTCATAGAGCACCAAAAGAAAAGTGAAAAATAGAAAAATCAATCCGTTTCCTCACACTCTAACGAGTGAATGCATCCTAGTACGGTGCTTAAAATGTTAACAAAACTGAATTCTTCAAAACTCAAGAGTAAATAAAAACCTTTTTATTTTTTAAGACTTGCCCCTAATTCCATAAAAGCAAGTTTTTTGCTAATAGATCATGTTGTTCAGTATCAAATACCTTCGGGATGTCGATTTAGATATACATCTAAAGACACCTAAAGACATTAAGACACCTAAACACTAAATACATCTAAAGACATTTTGTAAAAAATCTGTTATTTTGATTTTTAAATCTATTTCAATACTCGTTCCAATGAAGGACACTATAGATATAGGCCGATACACACTCGATATATTAGGAGATTCGCTTTTTTATTATGGGAATAACCTGAGATGAATTTAATATATTTGGAAAGGCTTCCACTTCATAGCAGCTATTTATCAAACTTGCTGTCGGCACTGATATGGAATCGTTAACTAGTTTTAGTTGAATAAAATTCAGATTATAAATATTTTTGCAATTTGATGATTTCATATTTTTTATTATTAATTGAACACTAGTGGGGATAGAAAGAAAGAAAGGCTCAGAAACTCCTTGGGCTTCAATTAGATATTTATCAAATACACTAACATCTATAATTTTCAATTAGATTATCTATATTTTATCAGCTGAATTCAATTGACTGACTTTTATTCTTAAGATGTACTTCCTATTTCTTCTTCTGTTATTTGAATATATTGAATATTGAATTTCAATATTCTGTTGATATTGAATTTCAAGATAAGTTCATACATTTTATTTTCTATTATTATTAATAATTATTTATCTCTTAAGTATTATTATTAATATATTATTAATATTATTATAGAATTTACGATGTAAAAAATGACACATTGCTTGAAGAAAGCGCTTTAAGAATGACTTCACACATGGTTGTTTAGGTAAGCGCTGCATTGCTGCGCTAAGCTTTTCTGATCGGTACCATTATCATTTTTATAAAATTTGACTGTTATTATTGTCAGAATAGGGACAGCTGCAAACTTGACCGGCTACTTTGTTTTAACAATAAGAATTTTTAACGAGCAATTTAAAAAAATTAAAATGGACAAAAAGGAGAATTATGCAAATGAAGCAACTGTAAAATTTTACTGTTTAATTTTCATAATGTAAAGTTTTACAAAAATACTGTCACATCTCAATATTGCCATCTACTGGTCGTTTGTAAAAACTGTAAAAGTGACTTAGTTTATCCATATTTTTTTATTTAATTCTTGTCATTATTCATATTAAAACGAGTTCTAGACGATGTGTGTATTTAGCGAATACACGAATTCTATGGCATTTACTCCGACATTCGCTTACCTTCCGACACAATGTGGTGGTTTGACGAAGTTTTAATGTGTAACCTTCTTGCGGTTTTTTGTTCCGAAATTTTTACATACTAACTTTAAATATAGCTTCCTTTTGTTTAATAATTATTTAAAAGAAATCTTTATATTATTTGTTTCTTATTATTTCCAAAATAATTGATTTAATATACTAGAAATAATATGTTACTAAAATATGAAATTAATATTTTAAAAATTATTATAAACAAATAATCACAGTGTAGCTATAGTTATACCTTATCACTGATATGATCTCAACTGACTAAATGACTTACGAACCATCTGGAAGTACTGCCTAAGCGTGTGGGAGCTATGTCGAATGCATACGTAGTTAGTATGGTTTGCGTTCCTTAGATCCGTGCTGGTTTACTGGCAATCGACTAGTTCATTACTCATAACAAATGTTGGCCAAAATTAACCTTCCACACTGGCGAATGAGCCCGGATGACGAATGTTGGCCAAATACATACATCGTCTGGGACAGCTTTAAGAAATATTGTTTGGTGCTATTCAGTGTGAATGATGGGTTGCATATATGGATTTGTTCTGGAGATTTGATTAATATCTGGATATTTTCTTGCTGTTTTAGTTACCCAATGTCGCAAAAACTCGAGGATTTTCTTCTTTTAAATTTATACCTACATCTGAGGAAGAAATCATTGTTGCTTTACGTACTTTAGAATTTGAAGATGAAACATCGACATACATCACAGTATTTGATATCAGAGGCCATATATGGATGGAGGATACGTTAGTATCTTCAGATACAAAATATGAAGGCATTGAATTTATTTAGCAATTGTTAATCTTATCATTTTCTTTATATTGTTAAACATGATTATGCTAATGTTTTAGCTATTACTGTGAAGAGTATTCAGAGACTGCTTTTTAAGGTTATTAATGAATTAACATCTTTAGAAATGATTTCAAATAGGTTATAATAAGAGATATAAACGAAATCTTTTATTTTACTTGTAACTGGTGGTAATCAGTGTTACAGTGTAGCTAGCTTTGTATTAACTAAATTTGTATTGTTTTTCAATATTATTTTTATTTGAAATTTGCTCTGTTTGAGTAATAATCGCAACATGTCACTATAGACTCAAAGTTAAAAAATAACTCAAAAAATAAACAAAAGTTAATAAATGAACCAAAACTCTATCTACTAATAGACACAATGCATAAATAAACATCCAAAACTAAAACAGAACTTTGACCGGTTTCCGCCTGCTACCTTCTACTTTTCCTCCTGAAGGGAAGAAAGAACAGCAAGTTATCTCCCTTTAACGTAAAGTAAACCTTTATGGATCATCCCCTTAAATATAATACATAATTATAATAAGCAAATTGGGGATTTTATTATATTTATAATGTATGTGTGGGTACAACTTGTAAACTAATATATTAAACATAAATCGCATTTTGTCGCTATAGGTATATGAATGTGACTATACAAACTATTACAATACTTGTAGATATGCATCATAAAAGCTGAAGAACATAAGGTAGAATTTTGAAGATAACTATTTCGTTAACAGGTTAAATTATATGTCTTAAATTGTTCTTAAATCGAGACAAGGTGGTCCCAAAGAAATTAACTCGATTTGAAACTGTATTTCCCATACGAGCGAATCGTACCATAGTGCTATGATATAAATAATTTCTTGAGCAACACTTTACAGTAAATAGAGTGTTACACCTGGAGAGTCTTGTAGGTATTTTGAAGTTAACATTATTCAATAAAGAGCTGCAATTGATGATACCATTGATAATTTGAGTGTACAAAGATGAATAATTTTTCTTCTTGATTCTAATATTTTTATGTTATACATGTTCAGTATGTGTTCATTTGGAGTCTCCTTAGGCAGATAATGTTTATATTTCATTAAATTAAAAAAATTCTTTTGAACATTCTATGTCCCAGTCACGTGGCTGTTGTAATGTGAGACCACACAGAACTCGCAAACTCTAGTAAAGGCCTAACTAATGCACAGTATAATCGATAAACTGTTTGTCCACCAAACTCTTTACTAAAACGAAATATATAGCCTAAGGTTTTAAAAGATTTATTCACAATGTAGTCGATATGTGCTGAATAAGTGAGTTCAGAGTCAAATATTACACCAAGATCTCTTATCTCCTTAGCAATTTTTAATTCTAAGTTTTCAATAGAATATGAGGGAGTTAATGTATTTCTACTGCGCGTAAATGGTATTACTAAACATTTCTCAATGTTGATTTGAAGGTGATTTAATTTACACCAATTATAAAAATTATTAACATCGGTTCGAAGCATTTGAACGTCATCAACGTTTTTAATTGGCCTAAATATTTTAATGTTATCAGCAAATTGTAAACCAGACGAAGAGTTAATAACATTTACTACGTCATTTATAAACAAGTTAAATAGTATTGGAGCACTGTGTGATCCTTGTGCAACACCAGAAGTTACTTGAGTTAGGTGCAACCCTTATTGGGAATGATGTATGACATATTGACGTCGAGAGTCCAAAAAACTATTGAACCAGTTAAGCATACCTAATGCATTGTATACCTAATGATGATAACTTGTGTAACAATAATTTGTGGTTCACCTTGTCAAAGGTCTTCGATAGGTCGGCATATACAGAGTGAATGGATTAGTTTAGTTCGAAGGTGGTAAGTATATAGTTTTGATAGTTCAGAAGATTAGACTCGACTGATCTGCCTTGTACAAAACCATGCTGCTCTCGTGAAATCAGGGTTTTGGTTGCCCATATTAATTTATTAGTAACCAACTTATCGAGCAATTTGGGAATACAGGAATATAATGAGATCGCTCTATAATTCTCCACATTAGCTCTATCGTTTGCCTTGTGAATGGGTACAACAAACGTAGATTTCCAAACATCTGGAAATTCGTGAGACGCTAGGGACATGTTGAATAACAATTCCAGAGGTTTCACGAGAGTGCAAAAGCATTACTTCAAAAATAGTGATGATATATTATCTGGGCTGGGTTTGCAGTCGATATCTAATTGTTGGATGGCATTATATATTTCTATACCAGAAATCTCGCAATTTGATAACATTACTCATATTAACTGAAGTTAATAACATTACTCATAGTAACTTCACCAAAATTAAATGGATCTGTGCTATCATAAACACTAGAAAAGTACTTTGAAAAACCGTCGACAATTTCCTAGCCAGTATTTAATATGGAGTTTTTATAATACATGCAATTAGGAATCGCAGATGATTTCGTGTGATCTGCTATATATTTCCAGATATGCTTTGGATTCTTTGCTAATGAAGACTCGGTCTTATTATTGTGTAGCAGGTATTATTAACGGATTTGTAAAGAGATCTCAAATTACTAAAATTATGATAAGCTTTATCTGACCTATATTCCTTATAAGCAACCTTCTTTTGAGCTATTAATTTTTCTAGATTTTTATTGATCCATGGGGAAAAATTAGATTATCTACTTTTTTACGTTAACATGTCAATAATCTTTTGCAATGCTTATAGAAGTTATTCGTAGCTTTATTAATTTTTTTATTTAACAGTAAGAGCTCACAATCAATATTAGAGAGAGAATCTTTAATTAAAAGATAATTGGAATTTACAAAATCATAGAAATGTGACTTACAGTTTAATAGAGCGATTTCGCAATTTTAATGTATACTACAGCAATAGCTTATATGATGCTCACTATTCTCAGTGATGTAGTCGTCGTCTGATTTTTTAATTTTAATCCACTTCCACCAACATTTTGAGCATATATCGGTAAGGGGGTTTTTAGTTTTACTGTCTTTTTTCAACTGATTTCACAATTTTGGGAACACCGTTAAAGTATTTGATAGTTAAATTCTTTTCACCATTATCTTCTCTTTAGTTCAACAATTAGAGTTTTCCAGTAAGTTCTTTTTTCACAGTGTAATCAGCTGTTATCTTTATATTTGTATTACCCAGCTTATTCTTATTTTGCAAGATTGATTGAATAGTAGAGGGTTCAGTTAGGACGCTTTTGATTGGACGAGTTTTGTTTTGATATTTCTTACCACATCGTAAAATGTTTGTATGCATTACACTAAAGCTCATTTGAGCAAATAATTCATTGCAGTTAGTCTTACCGCTTGCGATTCTGTCCTTTAGTTCAGCTGAGTTAGACTCTGTCATATTATATACTATGATATTTTTGCTGCAATATTCCCTCTCACGGATTTGTTGAAAGACTCTTCAGATTCATTTGAGTTATTAATTTTCTGGTTTAATACATCTATCTCATTCTTCATTGATTTAATTTCAAACATGAGAGATTCATTTATTTTTAGTTGTTTCTCTTATTTTGCCAACAATTTTTCTTATTTATCGTGTATTTTATATAAATGATTCATCACATCGGTACTAGTGTAATCTTTCATACTTAAATCTTAGGTTTAAATCCAGTTGGGTCGTCATTCTCATTTTCGGAATCAATTTGGACAAATCCTAATTTGTCGATTGATTGACTTCCATTATCATTATGACAATATGCACAGCACCATTTTAGATTATTGTTTGAATAGTATCGATTAAAATCTTCGTTCGACCAATTCACACATTTTCGATGTAACAGTTTTTTTTTGCATTGTAAACATTGATTTGATGCTCCATATCTTTTTAAAAAGGGATTATTGCATATTGTACAGTTACTATCATTGGCCATTGCAATAATTAGGTTCACAAAACAATTCAAGCTTCGAACAAGATACTAGTGACTTTCAGTACAACACCTGTATATGTATATACATCTTATTCATCTTTCCCTCTTTTCTCCTCATTCCATCCCAGTCACACATTCTTATGATACCATAGCACTCTTACGAGATGCCCTACACATCCTGTCCTGCTTATTTATTCCTTTATTCCACATATCCACTTCTAAATAACCCAATTACTTTTTTTCTTCCATGCTAATTCCCGACACTAAGTATTCCAGCACATCTCCTACTCTTATCTAATTATATATAATCCTCTATCTAGTATTCATTATTCTTACATCCATCTACTGCTTTTCTAAATGTTTCTTCCTTTCTTTTACCTCATTCAAAATACCTTTCTCTTCCGTTACTTTTTTAAAACATCCATCTAGTCATGATTCTATTCTTTCATATGCCTTTTTCTAATCCCGAGTCCTACATTTTTGCAAACTCCTTTCTTACTTCATTTTTTTTTTCTGTAATATATCTACTCAACCAATCTTTCAGCCTCATCTATGATCACTTTCATTCTTTTTTTAAAACTTACTATCCAGCTCCTATACATTTGACACTAATTCAATACAATCTAGGCATAGTTCAACTCGTTATTCTTTTTAAACGTCCAGTTTGCTCTCTCTCTCTCTCACACACACACACACACAAACACACGCACACATGCACACCTATCATAGTCCCCATTTTAGCTAATTTACCAAACTTTCCCAAACTTATTCTTTCTTTCTATATCTCCTTCCGCGTTTTTAATCACTAATTCCTCATGTTCCTTACAGGACCCATTAACCTAGATATTTGTATTTTTTACCCTTTATATGGCTTGTCCCCTGAGCTCATAATAATCTTTTCTACATTTACACACTATCACTTTTGTTACATTTAGTTCCTATCCTCTCTTCACCACATGTAATTATTTACTCTATCATTTCTTGCCTCTTGCTCGCCCTGTTTATTATTAATTGTTTTTAGTTGTGCCAGTTTTCTTTTGATAATTTTTTTCTATTGAAAAATATTTGGAACTACTTATTCTATTAGACCCAGTTCTCCACAATCTCGGATTTTTTTTTCAAAATTGTTCAATTTAATTCTTGATTCAAGGTTTCCGCCCAATTTAAATTTTTGGTTAATAGCAACCTTGTTATTATATACATTAACAATATTTTGATCATCTTTGTTTTTAATTGACAATAAACATTAAATATTGCTGTCAGATAAAATTCATGTAATTAAATAATTTTTTATAATACGTATGTAAATAAAATGAATTATACTAATATTGATTTATTTAAGTTATTATATTGAAGTTTGTACATATATTACGTTCTGAATAGTTATTAAATAAATGATTTCTTAATTCTAAAATGACAATGATTATAAATGATTAAGGAATATGCAGTTGATGAATTGTTTATTGCTTTTAAAGAGTAAATGGAAGTGACTCTGCTTTTATGACCAGCAAACATAGATATTTGAATAGTACATAATATCAATAATCACAGCAAATGCCAAAAAGCGGCTTGATCAAGATGTACCGCGCCATTTCACCCATTACTATAAAGGATCATCGGCATCCTCTTTATTAGGAGTATTACCAATTTGAAAACTGAGACTAACTCACTAAGCCACAAGCCGGTTATTGATAGAATTGAAAATTCGTTTTATGCAACCAGCTTTAGATGTAGGAGTTGATGTTTTTAATGTTGCATACCGATCGTTATTGATATAGGTATTCGGTATAGGTAATTGATATCAAGGTTACAACTAGAACTAGTAGTAATATACAAATATCAGTATAGATTACACAGAATAAAAATGGAAACTGCAAACATAAGAGTATAAAAATACAAGAGTAGGAATTATAAATTGTACTAACATGAAAGTAGGACATAAATTTTGGGGTGGTATGCGGTTTGAACTCGCTTCCCTTTAATACTGTCACGTTGATTTGAGCGTGACTTAGACAGAAGAGTAGTTTCCTACTAGTTTATTTAATGCCGGGTTCACGAACGAAACCCACCCTACTATTTACGGGATTATAAAGTAGTTAGCGATTTTACTATACACTTAATATTATCAATTCAAGCACTTTATTTAATTAGGACAGACATAAACAATAATAAAAGAATTAATTTCAATATCATCATAACTAAGTAGCATGCAATAAATTCAAACACATAAGCCAGGGAAAAAATTATCATGAATTAATATGCAGTTCAATTTGACGTTACTAAGTTAATAAAAATTAAAGGCAAGAAGTAGAGTCAATGTGATAATGGGGCAAATGTGTTAGTTCCACCCCCCCCCTCAATTTAAAAGTATCAATCAATCAGCGCCATGCATCTTAACGATTATACACCTGAACTGTTTACCTTCTCGCCATTTCGACTTGTCCGCGCGGCTGATCTATCACCAGTCATTACAGAGCTTTTACGACGGACGTTTTATATTAGTGTGGCGTGTTTTTTGTGTTTATTTACATAAAATTTTGATCTCAAGTGGTAAGTATGGTTTTATTACTAGGAGTGGCATCATTAAATATTTGCCACAGCAATTAACCATCAGGGCGCAATTGTCTTTACAGTGGCGGGAAATTTGTGTTTTATTATATCACATGTGCCCCTTTATCGCTTCAGTACTCATATGGTGGGCAACTACAAGAAAAACCTCGCATGATAAAAAATACAGAATGGCAGATCTAAAACTGGCTATTAATTAAACCAAAAGATCAACAATTTACAGAGCTTCTAAGATGTATGGAATTCCTTACGTTACATTGCACTCCTGAAAGTACGACAAAGAGCAGCAAACAAATAAGAAACAGACCGACCACTTACAATTCTAATAGAAGATGAAACAAGGCTAGCAAACTGTTTAATAATAGCAGAAAAATGGGGTTATGGATATTCCTTAAAAGAAGTTATTGAACTGGTTACCCGATTCATCGAAGATTACAATATAAAACTATTTAAAAAATGGAGAAGACTGTTTTGAAGTTCAAAAAGCAGCACAATCTAAGTCTTAAAATTTCTCAAAATCTTGAAAATGCTAGGAAAAAGGCATGGGATTCGTTCATAATCTACAAATATTTAGATTTGTTAAGATTAACCCTGGATGAACTTGAACTGCATGGTAAACTGGAAAAAAATTGGAATCTAGATAAAAGTGGCCACGTATTAACCCAAGGAAAGTGAAGGTTGTAGGTGCCGTTAATAAAGCTTCCCCTCGAGCTATCAGCTCGCCAGGCAAAGCAAACACCACCATAATGTATAATGTGGGAAAGAATGTATGGGACCAATGGCTTGCCCCTAGAAAACACTAATTTAAATGAACTGTGTACGCAGCTAGCAAGAACTGCTGGATCATCATCTAGCCCCTCTGCGTCCACTGTTGAACATAGGCCTCCCCTTCTTCTGCCCACCTTTCTCTGTCATGAGC
>WYDF02289663.1:0-16367 GCA_009867245.2 Adranes taylori
AATATGTGAAATTAAATGTCAAATTTTGTAATTACATTTAAATAAAATATGACCTGGTAATGGATAGTCGTTTTACGTCGGGTTATCATCTAGTTTCTTATATAGTCCTCATAAACTAGTACTGCCGTTTATTCGTTTCCTTTGATAATAAGTTCCTAATTGTTTCATCAGATCTTTGCAATTGCATTACAAACGGCCATTAACATCTTTTAGATAATATATTCCCTATATATGTTATAGTCAATAATTTTTCGTTTATAAAAGAATTATTAATTTCAATATGGTAAAAGTGCAAATTATAAAATCCTGTGTTAATTTTATATTTAGTTTCATGTACGTAATATAAGAACGATGCGATAACTGATAATTTGGGATTTAATTTATGTTTAATATTTATAACATTCATAATTTATATAAATGCACAAATTTCCATGTGAGTTTAATGATAAACGGAAATCAGTTTCATTTCCTCATAATTAAAAACATTTCATTTAAAGATAATACTATATTAGATAGTTTCGTAATATTCTTTTTAAAATTATATGGTAGTATAGAAATATATTGTATGGATGTATAATTATTATTACGTACTTTAAGACTTCTCCTGATGTCATTAATCGATACATATCCTTTTCTATCTTTATCGATAAGTTGAAATCTCTTAATATACGTTGTAATTTCCTGTTTACTTAGACTGATAGGTATTTTATCTCGGCTAGCTCTGTTTACATTCTGACCCATTTCTAATTGAAGAAATTCTAATGCTTCTTTGTGTTGCTTTTTCTTTTCATCTATTATCGATAAATAAATTTCACATTATTATGTAATACTTTACCTAGATGAAAATATAATTATAAATTAATACTTGAAAAGAATTGAAATGTAACCATTAATCAAGAAATAATAAAGATTAGAATTTTTTAAAATTTATATACAAAACTTCGTGGACGTGATCGCCACCCCATCTTTCATATATTGGAAGTCCTACGTTTTGTTACATCTTGCATAAAACAAAAGTTGAACCTTTTAGTTTTGACTGTCACCTTTTAAGTCGTCTATTAAATTCAATTAGCACAATAGTGTTAAGGGTAAACTATACAACATTAGTCTAACCCAATAGTGTTTAGGGTACACTAAACAACATTAGTTAGTTTACAATTAGCATTAGTCTTTGCTCCAAAAATTATAATGTGTACCCGCCACTGATAACAACATTTATTCAATTGCGAAAGCAGTTCATATGTCTCATGCAATGTAAAATAATTTTTCCTGTAATTTTGCATATATGAGCTTTTACGTATGTCTTACATGTATATAATATGATTGTTGAATGTCGGTTGCCATGGTGACAAGTTGCAAAATTTTAAGTTATTAAGGGTCATATCTTTGAAATGATAAGAGCTAGACCCATTATATGGTATAATTGTAAAGCAAATCATGCCAGGGCTGCCAACATATAATAAAATATACAGGATGTTATTAAAAAGTTTTAGACAAACATTTTTATTGCTCAAAATCGGTCAAGTATATTCAGTTGATCACACTGTCAAAATTGAGGCTCCCTGGTCATACATAAGTTCCGTAAGTTTCATTTTTCCAGCTTTCATAGGAACCGAGATATTTAGAGTAGTACACTTTATTACAAGGTCAAATTACTCCGGCGCTATGACATACGATTTTTTTAAACTCGCTTAATCGATTAAGTATTAAAGCAACTTTCGACACACGCAATTAAAAAAAAATCTTACGAAAGTTTTCGAGAAAATGGACCCTAACGATAGCAAAACAAAAAACACCCTGTATATATGTTAAATTGTGATTTTGGAAAAGAATGGTTCAAACAAAATCGAAGGGCCTTTATGTAGCCTATACAATCAAGTTCGAATGTTCTATCTTTTATCGATCCTGAGATATTTCAAAAAGTTTGTTAAGCTTCAAACGTGGCAACACCGCTTCCTATATAATTTGGCAGCATGGGACCTTTTTATTCGACGCATAATAGAAGGTACTATATGTGTGCTAAATTTCAATCTCCTAGTTGGAATACGAAATTTCTGAACAAAAAAAATGGCTTCTGTCCGCCATATTGGATTTGTAAAAAAAATGCAAAACGTTTTACGGGCTCATAGTCTACACCTGTCCACCAAATTTCATCCAGATCGGTCCCATAGGGAAGGAGAAATTATTGAACATACAGACGTACGTACATACAAACAGACACCGAAAAATCAACCTTCCTTTTATTTTGTTGAGCAAGAAATTTCTTTAGAAAAACTTTTTATATGATGTTCCTTAGAACAATTTGATCCGAAGGATTTTTTTCATCGATACATCACTGCTGATGAAATGTGGGTCCATTACTACACGCTGGAGACGAAGGAACAGTCAAAGCAGTGGAGAAAAAGCGTCGAAGGCCCACCGAAGAAGGCAAAGACAACCCCCGATCGGCCGGTAAGGTGATGGTGATTGGTTTTTGGGATGCGAAAGGCATTTTTTATATTGATTACTTGGCAAAGGGTAAAACCACATCTGGCGATTACTACACAGCATTATTGGACCGTTTCGACGTCTAATTGAAAAACAAACGCCCTGGTTTGGCTCGCAAAAAGTGCTCTTCCATCATGACAACGCACCCGCTCACAGAGCGGCCTTCGTGTTGACGAAAACCAAAATCAGGAATCTGGTTGACGAAAAACGTATGATTCACAACGCATGGTTCGTTCGGTTGGACTTCTACTTTTCCCATCTTTAGCCTTATTGAAAAGGCAGTATAAAGTTTATTATGCATACCATTTACTTTTACTTGAAAGAGCTCGCTACTTATTTAGTGCCCAGTAGACGCCCAATTTTGTTCAATTCAAGGTCAAGCTTATTGACACATTCAGTTCTCGTTGGTTTTTAGGGGATTTGCTATAAAGAAAGCATCCATATAAATTTGAAAATAATTAATTGCCCCTAGATCATCGTTTGAATCACTCCGAGCTAATTCTATTATGTGGTTCATGCAGTGTCAGGGAACCGTGTTAGGATACATTTGAACTAACTTTTCTGCCACGCCAGATTTTTTCCCTAACATAACACTTGCACCTTACTTCCAAGTGCTAACAAATTTTCTTTCAAATAGTCATCACTGAATCTATGCTTATTTAAATATTCTCTTAGGGAATAAAAACCCAAATCAGTTGTTTGATTTGGAAGTTCTACCAAGTCTAAAAATGAGTTTGATGGAAGCTCCTTAGTAGTCTTACATTTCATGTAAATAACCGAAGTACATGTGGCTCCCAGGCTTGTATCTGGAAATGTCTAAAACCTGTAGAATTATTCTTTTCGTCATTTTGTCTGAAACGTGGCCTACTATTTCTGTGGTGCTATCTATACCTACGTTATTTAGCTTTTAAAGTCTAACAGCTCAAAATGATCCGAAATGTTCCCACGCGTTCTCGCCCATCCACACCCTTGGTGGCTGTCCATGTAATTGTCAGAGGTGCATATATTTTGAAAAAAGAATCACAATATGTTTGGGTTATTTGAAGACACTGTCTAATTTCGCGCAATATTTAATAGGTTTTAATCCTTTGAATGATTTTAATTTCAATTTTATAAAAAGGTGTACACATACAGTTCGATTTTTTGCGATAGTCTCCTTGTTTACAAACGATTGTCATGTCTTTCGTCTACTTAAATGTGGGAGGAAATTTCAGAGCATTCAAGCGCTTCCAAATAATAGAGGAGGTGCGTAGGATATAATATCGATTACGCCGAAACGTAACATTGCTTCAATATATTTCATTTGACATGGATTTTAAAGTTTCTATTTGACTGACACGTTTTATTTCTTGAAGTTAGACAAAATAAGTGTTAGTTTTGTAAGTTATTTTTAGCACTTCAATTTCAATCAATTTACAAGTCTTATATAAGAGAATAGAATTCTATTTTATGTAACAGATGAAATAGAATTAATATTGCTAATCACCTTCTGACCAATTAAGTTCTTCAGCCATAATATTAATTATATCAGGAAGAGCTTCTTGTGCAGCTTCTACATTCAAAAAAGCCAAACGTAAACGTCTTGCTATCATATCAATGGCAGTCACACCATATTCCCTGACACCATATCGAATTTCGGCATCTATGTACGGAAATTCTTGATGTATGCGAACACCAATTATAGGCCATCGTTTTCCTTTTTAAAACAAAATAATGACATGAATTTTAATAAAAAAATTAAAGAAATAAAAGATTATACTTTTAGTATTATACCTGTAATTGATGCCAATTTAGCAACAGCGAACGCTCTGTCTCCATATGAATTAGCTAAATGTTGAGCAACTTCACATTCTAAACCAAAATCCTGCACCAATCTAATATACATTGTCGGCGTCCAGCCATGTGCACCTTCCATTAATAAACCATCAGTTTGACATACCTCAAATTGTGGTTTCAAATTACAGGCTGAAGTAAAGTCATTATTATTAGTAATTAAATAATTAATAATTACTGAGTGAGGTTTATTTCGAAAAGTTCACATTGATGCTAAGGGTGTTCAAATTGTCTTAAAAAAATGAAATATATCTGGCATTGGTGGAAGGCGTCGTCAGTACCTCTGTTTTCACCTTGCATCACTGCACCAGTTAATGAAAACCAGTGGTCAGCACCGGTGCACCACCTTCGACATGCTTAGACAATTTATAGCAATGGATTGATTATATGGATTATTGAGTACGATTATATGCCTATATTATTACATAAGATATTATGAAATTAATTAAATGCAATTATAAAAAGTAATTAAAGAAGAGACAATCTAAGAGCATTTAATTAATAAACAGATTGAAATCTGTTAATTGTCTAAGCAAGTCGAATATGGTGCAGAGCGCTGGTTTTCATTAACTGGTGCAGTGATGCGAGGTGAAAACAGAGGGTACTGATGACGGCTTCCACCAATGCTAGAAATATGTATCTACCCTTACCTTCAATTTTAAGACAATTTGAACATCATTAACCTGAAATATGCAGAGTTCGAAATACTTACCTTAATCAAGAAAAATAGTTATACTTTTAAAATAAAAAGTAATACCATCTATAGATATTCTTATTTGAATTAATAATTATGTTTCATTAGTACTCCATCAGAGCAAAGAGCTATCAAAACTTAAACTATTATATCAAAACTTATTAGAAAACTGTTAGATTTATTTCCGATAGTATACTAATTAAAAATAAATATTTGCTAGTACACATAATAACAACGTATATTAAAATAATTTATATTAATATTAATTTAAAATTAACATCATGTACCTTTGATACAAGTATTTATAGTATCTTCAGCCATCGCTCTGTATGTTGTCCATTTTCCTCCAGCTATTGTAACAAGTTTAGAATCACTAACATGAACAATATGATTTCTAGCTAATGATTGAGTATCAGGTTTATTGGGATCGGAAACTAAAGGTCTAATACCACTCCAAGCTGATAAAACATCACCACGGCGAACTGAAAATATATGTGCCATAAAATCAGTAACAAATTCTTGTGATTTTAAATAGTAAAATTAAATACCTTCAATATCAGGATTTAAATAATTCTTAACTTCTTCTAAGATGAACATGATTTCATCTTCAGTAGGCTTCGGATTATGAGTAACCTGGCACGGTAGATCTGTAGTACCCGCAATAGTTTGTTTCTGCCATGGCAGGAAAAATATGACACGTCCATCGCTAGTTGATGGATCAAGTAAACCCATTTCTTCAGGACTATAATATCCTACACATTAAATTTAAAATATTCTATTACTACATAACTTTTAATTTGGTTTGATTATCTTCTTTACAGAAGGCAAACAAGCTTTATATTGTTATATTGCTTTCATTACCACTCACTGTCCAAGCGTCCAAGTTTTTGAGTTATTAATAAATAATTATTGTTACTGTATAAGGCACAAAATTGACTAATGAAACACTACTTTGTGTTTTCTATGATTACTATAAAGAATGAACATCAAAAAACGTTTAAAACATAATATATAGAGTGACAATTTGTAAACTTACAATACGTAGTAGTTGCTAAATTGTTAAACTTACTTAACACTCTGAGTATCGTTTAAACTTTAATTGTATCATTTAAGCATTATTTCCGCCGACGGCAAAAATATTTCCATGATAATAAATTATATAAATTTAAGGTAGCAGGGGGATGACGCTGATTGGTTATAGTGTAACACAGCATGTTACTTCAAATAAATTAAATAAACAAATTGCGACAACACGACACGGGGAAAAGCAAGTCAATGAAATAAAATGTTATTATAACTGAAATATATGATTGCGCTTACATCTTACGCATTGAATAAGGAAGCAATGATAACAGCAACGCGACCGGTTTCGATGTTAATTGTGGTAGCTATGGTTATAGCTGTGTGATAATAGATAAGAGTAGGGGACTAAAGTTATATTGATTGATATATACGGTTTATCGTCACTGGTGCGTAAACTGCTGTTGCTGTACTGTAATGAGCAAAGACCGTATCAGGTAGTACATAATAAGTTGTTGGTACAGACTGACCCATTAACAGAGTCTAAGTTGTGTGACGGCTCACGCCCATAAATAGTGAGATTTTGCATAGAATATTTTAGTTCATTTCATGAACTCGAAGCAGCAGCAGCCGAGACGACCAGCCAAGTCGTGATGTAAGCAGAGAGACACCCAGCGGCAACTGCCGGATAAGTAAGCATTTTCATAAATAGATTACACTGTTCTATTGAATATAGTTTAAATAGCATTGCTTCCCCTTCTACCTCGCCTATTTCCTATAACTCTAGGGTGTATGCGGCTAACCACTGGAAGTCCAGGTTAGTTACAGTCGCTCCTGCCCCTATTCCATATTCCTGCCCCTATCATTGTGCTATTGTAGACCCCCCGCATCTCCGCTGTATTACACCCCGCTTATATATGCTTCCCGCATATTGTTGTTTTTTTATCACCACACATTCTTATCACCGCATATTATTCGCTGATAAGTTCGAAAGTAGTAAGCAAATAAATTGAATAGTTAATTGATAAATTGCCCAGAGTTCCTTGGGTAGTTAGTATTAAAATCCAGTCAAGCGTTGATCTTAGATAAACCAGAGAGCTTCGCGAGTGAAGTATAAAAATACGAGTAGCTAGGGTTGATCGTCGAGTGTTGTACAAACCGAAGGATTATATTTAGAAATGACTACTCACATGTAAGTGTTTTGTTGTTTTATTCATTTTATTGAAATACTATTCCGCATTTAATTATTCATATTTATATCATTTATGTTGTTCTGATTCCTTATACTGACGTAGATAATTCGTAGTACTTCATTGTTATATTTTTCTGAGTGATTTCCAATACATTCATGTTTTTATTTGTTCACGCATGGTTCTGTGAAAAATAGTGCCTATATTGGTCTCTAAGCCATCACTTACACCCATCCGGTCTAAATCGCGCAAAATAACAAGAATGCTCCACCGTAGTAATTTAACACGCTTCTCCCGATCCAAAAATGAGTGGAAGGCTTAGGTTGTATAAAACCTGAACGAATCTCACCTCTTGTATTGTTCACGTACAAAAAAAAAACGTAAAAATATTGCATTCGAAACTTGGTATAGCGATATAACTCATACAGAAAAAAAGATTTATGAATGAGAATAGTTTACACAACCTTTTTGAAAGAAAGTACAATTTATCAATTTTATAATTTGTAAAAGTGCAAAAAAATTTATTAATAAAATGTTCCATGATTTTGATAATAGGTTGATAAAATATTTATTATTTCAAATACCGTGGCGGGCCGCAAGAAATGCCACCGCGGTTTGTGCATCACTGATTTACAGTGTAGCTAAGCGTGTAGACATGATTTTTATATTGGTTTTCAAAATCGTTATTTTTTAAACAGCTACAGTTTTTAAGCAAAAATATGATCACAGAAATGTAAGTCATGTTTATATTCGGGATTCAGTTGGTCAGTTTGAAGAAATTGATTCTAGATGTAAATTAGTTACTACAAGAATCAGTGAGAAATGTAGTCAAAGTGAACGAACTTCATCGGAATAAATTGCCTTCCTACAGTCTTCCTAAAACTTAATAATGCTGTCCCAGACAGCGAATTGAATTTTGTGTAAATATGACATAAAATTGTAGTAATGGAATAATGTAATGGAGTATTGGAAATCTACATTTATTTATAGTAGGACACATATTTTAGATCGCAGCCTAAAATGATTAATAATTTGATAAGTTAATCATTTCGAAAACTATATATTGACTCCATGAAACACCCAATTAACTTAAAAAAGCCAGACAGGGCAGATGGACGATTTCTGGTATATGTATGGTACCCGTCATCAGTCACAGTACTCTCTGCTTTCAGTAGCATTATCTAAAGACTCTGCTTACTGGACCATGCTGGCTTGTTTAAACTAATTTCAAAATCCTCTATAATTTACATATGAAACTATTACAGAGTTCTCTGAACGTAGATGGTAGTTAGATGAAATGACATCCTAAGTGAGATAAACCATTAAAAGTGTTAAGTTATCTCCACAGATCTAAATTACTTTAACCCGAATTCATCTAGTATTATTAGTTTATACACGCTAAATGTAAGAATTGAATACTGTATGCATGATAGGATTACTTTAAGCCGTAAATAACTATTAATCACTAATTATAAATGATTTCGAAAACTTGACTGCATGAAACACCCAATTAGTTTAAAAAGCCCTACAGGGTAGATGGACCATTTCTGGCATAGGTGTGGTACACGTCATTCGTACCCTCTGCTTTCTGTAGCATTGTCTAAAGACTCTGCTTACTGCACACGCTGGCTACTTTAAGCTAATTTGGAAGTCTATATAATTTACATATGTAAAAATTACAGAGTTCTATGAACGTATATGGTAGTTAGATGAAATGACTCTAAGTGAGATGAACCATTATAGGTGTTAACAGATTTCCATAATTGAGATGTAAAAATCTTTAACAATCAAAGTCTCTTTTTATTCAATTAATAATGTAACCATCTAATTTATTAAGCGTGGGGCAGCAAGTAAGCAGAGTCTTTAGACAATGCTATTGAAAGCAGAGGGTACAAAATGATTAACTGATCTAATTAATAATTAATAGTTATTTATGGTTTAAACTAATACTATCATATATACATTATTCCAAATGATTAATGTTTGGACTAGTATACTGTTATATATTACTTTGATCTGTTTGAAAACTCTCTTAAACCATTAATAGTGTACGAATTTGAAAATCAACGAGATATTCAGGGAAATCTGGTTTTAGATTAAAACTTATTGCAAGATGAAGCATCTTCCTAGTTTGTTACTAAGGAACAGTGAAATGTTAATCAATTTTCTCTTTGCAGTTCTGTATAAAACGCACTAATTAAAGCACTAGGAAATATTTATTAAAGTAAAATCAGATTTTTCAGGATAGTTTACTTGAAACATATTTGTTCTGATAAACATCTTTCCATAAGCGAGAAATTAATGAAATTTGAGAAACGTGAAAAATTCTTTGTTGAAGTATTTTGGATTTCGATTGTGTGAATCATGATCTACAGCTTCCGAGGAAAGTTCTGTTATCGATTCGAAACGCAATCGAAATGCCATACCTTTTAATGTTTTGAAATATTTATTACAAGTTCACGCAAAATATTGAAAATTGAATGTAATCAAAGAATTTCAGCTCATTGTTCGATGTGGTTTCATTTTACTTTGATTATGGCCTGCAGTATGGGAATGTAAGCGTTGCACGCTGCACAAACTTGCGATTATGGAATCTTTCCCATTCTCCACGAAGAGCCGCTTTCAACGCGTCAACACTCTCATATCTTTTAGTCATACATACTCCACTTCTAACATACTCCATAAAGAGAAATCCGTTGAATTCGCATCGGATGAATTCGCGAGCCATTGTTTCACGGACATAAAGTGTGGAACACGTTTTTGTAAAAACGCTTGGTTAACTTCGACTCGATGAGTCGGTGCTGAGCCTTGTTGGATGAGTCGTTGTTGAGCATTGTTGGAATGTAAACATGGCTCCGAACGCATCTTGTAAGGCCTCAATTGAAGTTCATCTTTTAGTATCTGTCAAAGCCTCCAATCGGAGTCAAAGACATTTGAGTTGCACTGTGTCATGTGTTTCGTTCAATTTGGCTCTTCACTTTTCGGAGAATTTATTTTCCAGTTGCCGACTTTTTTCGATCGGATCGGTGGCGATCTGCAGCGCTGCTCGTACCGTTGTAGTGCGATATAATGATATAGAATTTCCAGCCAAATAGAGTGCAATCGTACTCTTACGTTTCAATTCCATTATCAAAAAACCAGAATGATGCACTTTAGAATATAATGTTTTTGCCTGCTTATCGACAATAAATTGAAATGTCATTTTTCAAATTTTTAACGCGTTGCCATTTACAATTTAAGATACACCGCCTTGAAGTTGGTAACAGAATTTTCTTCAAACCCTGCAGTAGTTATTGGCAAAAAAGTATTAATATCCTTAAAAAAATCTATTGATGGGGTCTTTTATTTATTCTAGGGAAGTCGAAATTTAAAAAAATGCTACATATCAGGAAATGAAATCAATAATGTAATTTATAAAATAATTTCCTAATATCTAAAATTGATGAAAACGAAATTATAAAGTTTGTGGTGTTTTAGAACCTATTTCTACTTACAGTCAAAATGTAAATTTACTTACCAGGTAAAACAATATGTACACCACTACTGGGAGCACAAATTTCTCGAACAGTAGGATCATCCATTTTCCTAATGGTATCGGTACATGGGCCTGTAGCATTAACCACACATTTAGCAGGCACCGTCCATTCTTTTTTCGATATCTCGTCTCGAACTCGAACACCACAAATTACTGGCTTTCCCTCCTCATTGTTTTCTTTTAGCATTTCTTTTACACTCACGTGATTAACAACTGTAGCGCCATGTCTTGCTGCCGTTAGAGCAATAGCTATATTCATTCTGGCATCATCATGTTGACCTAAAATTAAAGTTGTTAAAGTAGTTATTTATGTAATATTCATCTGAAGTTTGTTTATTTATTCAGATGTTGAAGATCATGTGGATCTTCAAGCCGTTGACGCTCTGGTTCCTCGAATATATCTATTTCTGTCTATGATTTATGTTATTTGTACATCGATAAAATAATGATAAAATTACCATCATAGTATACAATAGCTCCACAAAGTTTATCTCCACGGAGCATTGGAAATAATTCTAGGGCGTTTTTCCTGGATAATAAATAAGATCCTCTGACCATCTTTGTCCCTGCAACTAAATCGTAAACTTTTATACCAAACCAATAATAAGGCACTTGCCACCATCTGAAATAATGAGAGCAAAGCGAATTTAATAAGTACATATTTCTGTATAGTTTTTAATATTTGAAACTAGTTTTATACACAACACTTAAAGCTTTAGAACATTAAGCCAAATGATGCATGTAATAGGATTGTTATTGAGTTTATTCAGTTTATACAGCTTCGATGTGTGTTTGGAAATGGTTTGGAGCAGGCCTTCCCTAACAGTGGGGTACGCTTTCCTTGTAAAGTGTAGTGAGTTAGTAAGGGGGTGAGATCTAAAGAGAAATCCAATTAATGACGTAAATCTCACTTACTAATTCATTTCATTACTTCACTCATTCATTCAGTCACTAATTCACCCATTCAATCGTTGTTCCCGGCATGCCCAGACAGATCTCAGCTTGCACAGCTCCACACGCGATTCGCCTTTGCCCACGACGTACCAACGATCGTAGGTTAGGTTAGAGGAGGCATGAAAAATATAATTATTAGCTGGCGAGGCTCGACGCAAAAAAGTTAGGAAACTCTGGTCTCAAGAAATATTCATAATGCGAGTGTAAATCTACAAGTGGATAAAATGGCCTGTATAAGCAAAGATCATTTCTGTATAACTTAGTGAGTGTTTATTCAATTTTTATATGTCAGATTTGGAAATGGTACTGAGAAATAATCAGAATGAGCAAATGATATAATATGTGCCACATACTTATGACGAGAAATAGAGAAGGAATAAAAATAATATAAAGAGTGTGACGGAAGAGATGACTGCAAGTAAATGTAAAGAAGATGAGAGTAATGACTTCTCATCTGCAAGAAAAGAGGGAGGTATATTCCCAATGTTATTATTGTAAAATTTTATTTGTCTTAGAAATGTCATCAAGTATGTATAAATTTTGATGCAGTGAATGCTGTTTAATCTATTTAAATAAAAGATGCCAATGAAAGTTTGCTCTTACTATTAATAATTGAGAGCTTATAATCAATATACAATTTCAAAGACGAACGTACCCTAACAATATACTCACTGATATACCGGCAGCATAATTGGCAAAGGTTGCGCCAGATGTGGAGCCGAATGCAGTAGACTCCAACGTTCATATAATGCCTCTTTCACCATCCGATATTGTTCCATATCAAGTTGCATAATGGCTTTCTGGAGGTAACGTACTCCGCCATGTATAAGTTTCGTACTTCTACTAGAGGTACCGCTTGCAAAATCATCACCTTCAATAAGAGCTGTTTTTAAGCCTCTCGTGCAGGCATCCAGTGCGCAACCTTCAATAATATAAAGAAAAAAAATTTTGTTTGTAATCATGAATGTACCAACATTTTCTTAATAATATTTTTACCTGACCCCGTAGCACCACCACCAATAATAACTATATCAAAAGACTCAGTTTTCAAAGATTTCAGTTGATCTTCTCTTGATGGCAATTGACGCTTCTGGCGTTTCTGTATTGGTTCAGCTTTTGCGGTGGTCCACTATAAATCAGAAATAATCAATGCAATATTCCGCAAACTTGATAGTGAATAGTGTAACTGTTGATTCCGAAAAACTTATGTATATAACATTTGGAATAATAAAGAACTCCAGTACGTAACATCTGTGTTCCATAAAATAGCAGTACATTTTTACAGCAAACAAAATGATTAATTTCTAAAATTTTACCTTAACAATACCTCAGATCATGCTTTTCGTTGTTTTGTTATTGTTTTATAAACTAAACAAACGTAAGCATTCAATTTTATATAGCGGAACACATAGGACCATTAAAAAGGAAATTCGTTATAATTTGACGGATATTGATTGTATGTGTCGAATGATTACGTCATGATTAAAATAGCAAAGCTATTGACTCAATTCAACTTTTTATTTTACAAAAACTCTGTTCTCTGTTAAAAAGCAATAAATAAAATTTAAAATCAAGAACGGAAAAATATAACTTCTGAAGTCTTACTATTTGGAGTCCAATAGTAATTCAGAAAAGAAACTGCAGTGTTACAAAACCCCTACAATTTATTTGGCTTGTTGTTAATGCGACAATTGTTCGAGCTCGAAACAGGTGTCGTATTAACATCAAGCCAAATAAATTGTTGGAGTTTTGGAAAATTAGTTTCTTTTCTCAATAAAAATTATAATTAACATGTTTTGTGAGTACTATCATAGTGGAGCACTATAGTAGAGCACTATCAAACTAGAAAAGAACTTTTGGAATCAAGTTAAAGTTAAAAATATATCTGTAAACCAGTGAAATGAAAACTATTTCTTCTGAATATATTTTATTAAAATTAAACAAGAGTTGATGGAATAATGATATGGGGCTCTATCTCATGAGGTAGAATATGTGGACTATTTCGGATAATTGACGTAATAATATGTTGCTTTATGCCAAAGAATAAATGCCACTGTAGTGAATTTTCCAAACAAGATAATAGGCCACAGAATATTATAACGAGGCAAATTGTCCTCGTTCTAATTTAGTTTGCTGATAGAAATTTTGAGGACTTTATACTTATAAATTATGTAAACCAATCAGGATGGCTAGATGCTGTAAAATGTTTAGCGGTTTAAGCAGGTTATTTGATAGACGAAATGTTAGAAAAAGGTATTATCCTTATGGTATTTAATTAAATCCTAAACAAATTCTTTTACATAGGAATATAGACCTATGCAGAAAAGCAGAGTAGGAGAATGCGATGACGCTATTTTGAGTATATGTACTCGTATGACTAAATCGATTTAATTGGTAATAGATCAATAAGTAAAGCACCCTGTGCGCGCGCGCGCGTATGAAAGAAGGTTTCCTGGACATTGATGTTCGAATTGTAGACCCTGATAATAAAGTTATCTATTAGGTTGAATGGGAGAATAGGGGTAAATATACTTTTACTGTCCATACTACAGGATTATATACATATTGTTTTTCAAATGAAATATACACAATGGCTCCGAAAGTGATAATACTTAGTATGACTATATGTTAAGACAGCTGGTAAAAGCGGTGAATATACAGAAAGCGCTACAAAATTGGAATGACCAAAGAACTAACTTAGTGGAGCTTTAACTTGTATTAAACATGAACAGCAATATATGCAATTGAGAGATAAAATTCATATTATTGGCGCTTTTTGAAGATTGTATCGTAGCAATGACAATAGGTCAGCTGTATTATTTGAAGATATCTTTTGATGTCAGGCGTGTTGTTTAATTAGTTTATAAGTTTAATAAATATAAAAAATAGTAGTAAGAGTAAGAGATATTCGACCAAATGTTAATTTTTTCTAGTTATAAATTTATTAACACAAAAAATTGAAATTCATAATTAGTTATTTTTCAGCGCTGCTATTACAAAATCCTATATGAGACAATGTTTCAATTTTGTTAACTGAAATAACATTTATTACATACTTTTCATTTTACTAAACAATAAATATTCCTAGTTCTATTTTATTTTTGTTATATAAAAATAAATTTTGCTATGTGTCAATTTTAGTTAAATTTATTTACATAACACACACTACTATTTTATACAAGACAGTTATAAGTAGATTGTACAAGTATGCGGGACGTGGAACTGCAAAAGAGGGATGAAAGGATAAGAAGGAGTAGATTTAATAAGAGATATGTTCCTTGGTGTAGAAGGGAGAATGCCTGTATATCTGAGATTGGAAAAAAGTAAGAAAGAAATGAGAATTGATCGCGAGATTTTGATGTGGCAGTGAAGGAAGGGAAAACAGATATTGGATGCCGGAGAATGAATGGAAATGTAGAATATGTAGAAAAGAGATAGAAACTTGCGATCATTGGATGAATGCATACGAGGAATTAGTTTGACCTGAAGACGATGAAATGTGTGAGGGAAATTGGGAGATCTGTATGGGTCAGGGAGTGAAGAAGATACAGCAAGAATGAAGAAGATAATGTATGAAATTAATAAGAGGATGATATAGAATGATAGAAAAAAAAAACAAATAAGCAGATGGGGAGAGAATTAAAGAAAAGAACGAAAGAATGGCATGAAAAAATGTAAAAGAAAAGGGGTAAAAGTGATAGGGGAAATGCGTTTTATTGTTACAGTATCTTTTTTGTTTTTGTTTCTTTATTATTGCTCGTTTTTTTTTGCAGTCTTGCGTTAAGTACAGAACGAATTGTTTTGGTACTATCAGAAACTTTAATTTTTGTCTTACTTGTTTTTTAGTTTCGTAAGAAACTTAAAACATCTATTGGAGAGAAATTTGTTTGTTTTGTTTTTATAATTTTTTTAAATTTTATTTTGTCGGTGCACGTACATGTCAAATAAAGGTTTATTATTATTATACAAGTAAGGGTACGAATTTATTTCGTAAACCTTCGAAAATTACTTTAGTACGTAAATTAGTTTACTTGATTAAGGATGGCTACGAGTACTAACAGTTGTGCCTGAGCAAGTTGACACAATTAATCTCAAAGATTAACTGATAATATTTGGAGATAATATTACGAATGCAAGAGTTAGCTTTGTTAATTAATTTAGGTGATCAACTTCAACAATGTGGCTCATCATTTATATTTAAAAAGCAAGAAATATTTTTAAATAAATTCACGCTGAGAACCAATAGTAATACAAGCAATATTATAAGAAATTCTTTAATATTCTCTTTAGGCTTTGAAAACAGCGTTTCTATTTTTGAAATAATTGTCTGTACACGTCGGTATATCAGTTTAGTTATATTTTTAATTTATGGAAGACCATCCTTCTTTTTTGAACGAACCCTTCGGAGCAAATTGTAACTATGTAATATATTGATTATGTAATATAAAAGGTCTATCGGTGACAATAATTTCTAGTACAATAAACTTCATTGCATAGTCTATATACAACACACAACAAAATCGTTGAACAAGTATCATCCTTCAGATATCTAGGGGCACTAATGAGTGATAGTTGCAACTCGACGAAGGAAGTGCTATCAAGAATTGAACAGGCCAGGAGGACGTTTATCGGCATGAAGAACTTCTTTATCAGA
>WYDF02289674.1:0-16367 GCA_009867245.2 Adranes taylori
TATAAATATGTGTTCTACATCATTGTATGAAGGAGTTAGTTGATAACTCTTTATTGCTTTATGTATTGCTATTAGCGGTCCTCCACCTACTTTTTTGTTACTTGTTTTAGCATTCCTGTCGGACCTATATATTGTATAATTTTTTAACTTTAATTCTGCATTCGTGAAATTAGTATCTAACCATGTTTCGGTAAGTATTATAATGTTCTGACTGGTTGATTCTATGGATAATTTTAGTTACTTGAGTTTCGTTCTAATTCCTATTGGATTTTGGTAGTACATGGATAAGGGGCTAATTAGTTTTCCTGTCTGTTGTTTTAGATCATTTTTGGAATACCATTAACATATTTTATTGCAAGATTGCTTTCACCGCTGTTTTATCTCGTGGTTAATTCATTTTTAATGGATTTCCATTAGTCCTGTTGTTTTTTGGTGTAGTCAGCTGATATAGATAAGTGTTCAATTTTACTTTTCTTTTTTCAGATCTCTCGAGCAGACAATTCATGGTCAGCAATAATTTTTATAGGTCGTGGTTTGTTATTATTTGTTTTTCCTCCTACTCGAACTGTTTTATTGATCTTTACGTCTAATTCCATCTTGGTGTGTAAATTGTTTACATGGACTTTATCAGCCTCCATTTTTTCTTTCAAGACTTTGTTATATAATAATACATTTTTGGCTCTCTGTTTACGATCTTCTACTTCAGCTATTATATGCTCATACCAATTACTTCTTCCTTCTGCTATATTATTTGCTAGACTGTGAAATTGATCTTTTAATTCTAATACTTCGCAGTTCAGTTTCTGGTTCAGGTCTTCTTGGTCTTTATATTTTTATGCTAATATATTGCAGTTTTGTTCCATTACACCTAGCTGACTTTCAACTTGGAGTAGTTTTACCATTACATCATCAATCGTATAGTTTGTTCTTCTGACATTGGTCATCGCATCTCATAGACGGCTGTGTGAGGCCGCAAAAGTCACTTAACTAGTACTTGGAGCAATGCACAAGGCACATATCCACGTGTTTTGGTTATTTGTTAGCTTGTATTCATTCAATCTTGTAGTGTTGAGATTTGTGCATTTTTGGTGATACCAGGTATTACATTTGCAACAACGTATTGAATAACCTTTGCCTGTAACCAGCCCCTGGCAGCTGCCACATTCAGTTTTCTTTTCGACATTTCATTTGAAGTCACTTTGATTGTTTTAGTTATGTTTCAGTTTATGTTGCTAACTGTGGGCCTGGATTTCGGTTTGATAATTCGATCTATTCTGATCAAATTTGATCAAAAATCTGAGGTTACAATATTTGACAGATTAGATGTTACTAATTGATTTAATTTTCTAATATGAGTTCTTACTGTGGAGCCGTTAGTATTTCTGTTTCAACGCAACGTCTATCCATGAGAAAGCCATTTATTAATTAATTTCTTGATAATGCTTAAAACACTTGTCCAAAGTCTCACACATTTCAAAGACCTTCTTGAGCGTAGGTCCACACTCGCGCACGATTGAGCAAGGTTTTTATAATGTTTACTTCAATACTGCCTTGAGTTTCTTAAGCTCCCGCGATGTTCGCTCACTCACGTAATGTGAAGTTATAACAGAGTTTTTTGAAAGAACGTCATATATAACATAAATTTTGTCTTCCCGCAAACTATACTATCGACTGTATACCATAGACGGTTTCGTTTTACACAAATTATGTGAGTATTTTCAGTTTAATTGAGTTTGCTCACTTCATTGAGCATTTCATTTGTAAGTGAGAATTGAGATTTAGGTGAGCAAACTTAGTTTATTTGAGACAAAAACTTGACATGTGCTTTGATGAGAAATTTTAATCACATCGTTTCTAAGCGTTAGTGCGTTACACTTCTAGAAAATTTAGCCAAACATTACTACAATATAATTGTTATGTTTATTATTTTATTTGCACTGGAATAAGAAAATGTAAATTATTGTGATAATTGTTACAAATGCATATATTATCCTTATAAATGGAATATAGGCTCCGTAAAAGCCATTAAATTGCTGTGTACCCAAAATTATAATAGAAGTTTCTAAAAACAGTACAGAATGTATCTTATTTAAACTAGTTATCCAACCAAATATGTTTTGTAAAATGTTAAGAGGCATTATTTTCAATAATACTTTTTAAAATTTTAAATAAATAACTAAAATTCTTGCAATATAACCTAACAATTTCCAATGTTTATAGTGACTGAAGATGATTTTTTTAAAAATCGAAGCCGGTCGCAAGTGCAACTTTAATATTATTTTATTATAAAAATATTTTTTATTATTTTAAAAAACAAATTTTCGAAAAAATTCATTGGGTAATGATTTGCCCAAAATAATTTTAACTTTTAAAAAATCGCCGAAATGTTTTTATCCAAATTTTATACAATCAATATTATCCAATTAATAAAATAAATTAACCAATCAATAAAATGTTTTAAAGGGGATGATGAGTAATATTTTCCTTGAAAAGGAGGAGTTACACCAAAATAGGTTAGGAATCTTTGTCTAGAACATAGAAGATACATAAGTAGCAGTTATTTCTATATTAATTACACTGTAGTTTTATAAATTGTTTTCATTGCTAACTATTCTATCTAAATTTGAAAGCTGACATCAATAATGAACTATTTGTATTATAACCTAAACCAATATAGTTAGTCACACCATGAGGTTTTTATACAATCGCAGTAACATTAGATACATCTATTAGCAAAATTGTTTACTTATGTGTGGTGTATTCTAGCACGTTACTCTGAATAAATTAATTACTTTAAATAAGTAAATAAATTGTAACACCGCGGCACTGGTAGAGACACGCAGTAAATAGAGACACAGTAATGATCTAAGAGATAGGTTTAGTTATTGTTCGCTGTTAACTTACTATGAGAACGCATATAGTTTTGGTATTTAAGGGTAAGGGACTTGGTTCGTTGCTTGTGTGGAAACTCTTGCTGCTTCACTGATTTGTATGCTAGGCCGTAGAACGTAACAATTAACGTGTGAGTTGCTCCATAGAGACCGTACAATAGAGAAAAGATTCTGTGGAAGGCTCAAGTCTATAAATACTGCCGCGTTGTATAGAATAGTTTAGTTCCTTGCGAACTGGAAGACAGGCCGTCCAACAGCAGCATCCAACAGTAGAGTGACCAGCCATGCCGAAGTAACAGGCAGAACGACAGCCAGCGACCGTCACCGGGATAATAAAATATTTGGTGAGCAATTTTGTATCCCATATACTGATTTATTGAATTGCATATATGTTTCTTTGTCTGTTTTCCTACCCCTCCATCAACCTACTTCCTATAAAACTAAAGTCCAACCCATGTTATCAATTAAATATTAGTAATATGGAGGGACATTGTTGCCGTTTACCAATTATGAAATATTCCCCATATTTGAGATAATATAGGACCAAAGATATATAAAAGCATTTATTTGGATGAAATAGATTTTTCATTATTGTATATACTAAAACTAGGCACACTAACAATTTATTAACATAAAAAAATAAACAATATTCGAAAAGTTTTGATAAGAACTTGTTGATGTGCTTCCCAAGTCTAAAGATGATTCCGATGATGAAGCTCATCTTGCATCTCATCAGCTTTTGACACATTTCTTTCTACCTTAAGAACATGGTGGACGCAGTTTTTCCAGTTATGCTCTCTTGTATGCCTCTTTTATTAGGCGTTCCATGTCTATAGGTTTAAATGTGACATTATTCCTCCCAATGTGCCCCTTTACTTGACACCAAATTAATTCTATCGGATTTAGTTCGCAGTGATACGGTACGTGACCATGCTGCTTTGCTGTTTCATCAATCTTGTAGGCATCGAAACGATATCGTTCACACTCCACGACATGTAGTAATTCTTTTTTAGCATATTGTCATCTGTATCAATTCCCTTTGATTGTAGCCAGGATATTATTCGTGCCTTTATCTAACTTGTTGTAGGGATCTTCAACTTTTCTGGAATGGTACTTGTTGTCCATCACAATTACTGAAGCTGTTGGAAGATTTGGTAACATTTTTCTGAAAACCATTACTCAAAGTATTCCCCATCAATTTTGTCATGTGTGTCTTTGGTATTTTTCTTGCAGAGGAACGTATCCTCCGCTCCATCAACGAACCCATCGACGATGTCTGCATGGACTAAAGCGAATCGAAGGCATTTTCCGTTTGGTGCTTTCAAACCACTTGAAAGTCCTCTGATAAAATCATCTCTATGAGATTTGACGGTGCTATCGGTCCATGCTTTTTGAACTGTGTGTCCATAATTAGCCCGTGATTCGTCGAGGTAAATTACAGTTCTGCCCTCGCTTCGATACTTTTTTATCTACCTCAGGTAACGGTGACGCCAGCTAACTATATATAAGTCTTCTAGGTGTTTCCTTACTAAAATTTGGCAAATCAGGGTCTGAATTTATTGCTTGCAGCATGGAATTTAGTGCTGGCGGCATATTCTTCAAAAAGAAAGCATGAACTTGGCGGCGTACAGCTTCTTGAACTCTTTGATCGTACTTCACTAGCCTTCACTAGTCGTTTTCCGCTTGAGCCTGGTGCCGGTTTCTTCTTTGGCAATTTGACGCTCCCATGCGATTGTTCAAACCGCAACTTGTGCAGAGTTCAGCAACTGACGCTCTGTGTTTCCGCTATTGCTGCAGTCACACTTGATGTTTTATTGAAAAACTTGAACGCGTTGAGTATTATCAATTTATCACTTAAAGAAAGATGTTCACCTTGCCGACGATTCTTAAAATCTTCCATTACTCCAAAATGTATTCCTCAATTCAAAAACGATGAATAACAAATAATAACTTAATAACAGGAACAAAACAGGATAAAACAAAAACAGAAACAAGTAGAAAAAACAAATAAACTTAAAAACTTATTACTCTAACTGGAAACAGGACGAAAACTGACAAAACTTAATATTTGTTGATAATGCGACACTGACATAAAGGTCAGTGACAATCAAACAACTGTCAGTGCCTTCTGAGGAAATAGTTGCAACATTACATTAGTGATATGGCTTATACAAACTTTCATTAGCTAATAAAGGAGGACAATAGTCCATTTACCTCCATAGTGAATTTAAAACATGAGTCGAACTATAGTGTATACATCTAACTGGTGCGCCGCAAGGTTAGCTGTCACCACTCGGCAGTAGTAACACCGGTACGCCTCACTGTGTTATTACGCGTATAGTATTCCTAAGATTCCTGCCATCAGCATTGTCCAAATCATTGTTGTAAGGTAGCCTCCCCGCTGTCTGATACTCCGCTTTTACATGCTTCCCGCCTTAATACTGTTTTGTTTTATTATTATTGCACCGCTTTGATGTATATTGTTTTGCAAATATGATTTCGTATTCATTTATTTGATTTAATATTTTCTTATCGCCGCAAATGCGCTACTATTTTATTTAAGATTTGATATTTTTCTTTCTCTATTTGCATTGTCTATTAAGTACAACAAATGAAGTAGAATTTTGTTAAAACATTAATGCTGTTTCACAAGTAGTGGATAAGTTTATTACAGCTGCCCACAAGAACAAGAACCACTGGTTTACTCGCAAGTCTCGAAGCTACCTCTGCCCTCAGTAAGCCACTGAGGATCGTAGAACAACGAGAGCAGTTCCAACGTGCGCTTTCACATTAAACTGACCTGGTGCCCGAAGATATATTTCAAACGACCGTTTTATTCTGTAAATAATAAGATATTTGTTTGCGCCATCTGTGTGACAAACGCTAGGGCTCCCATTAGCAGCGTCGTGGAGGGAAGTCTATCACAATGGTTCTTATAAATTCTAATAGATGTTACTACAAATATCGAATTAGGATTAATAAGGCATCGTGTTTCGACGTACAACTAGTTGATACTTCTACAGCGATAATTTTCATTATACATTTTTAATCGGTAACAATGATGTATTTTGGAGTGGGGGTCATTTGAATTTTTCAATTAGAAATTATGAATTTTTCATTTTACTACAGGTGTTTACCAGTACATATACAAAACAATTTCCAAACAATTCCCAAAAATCAAATAAAACCCACTTGCTATGAATTTTCATTATTTATTTACAGCTTTCGATTTCGCCATCCAAATTTGTTCTAAAACTAGGAAATTTGGATGGCGTATTCATGTAATCTGAAAGCAGAAAAAGAAAGGCCTGTTTCAGTTTTACTGTAACATTTTATTTACCAAAATTAAGACATACGTGTAGTTTCATACAAATAATAACACGTTACACAAAACTACAAATAAGAACAAGAATATATATATATACAAGTACACAACTGCCATTACAATGTGACACTGGAATAAGGATTGTAATAAACTAAAAACATAAGATTTTGTTGATATTAATATAAACAACAAAACACATCATTGAAAATAATAACAAAGAAAAAGGAATTATGCATATAGGTACTGATTAAGTACTATATAAGTACGAACAAATTGAGTTTATTTATCATACTGAAATTTAACTCTGCCAAGTTCTTTTTCATTTTGATAAATATAGAGCAATATTTTTTCTGAAAAGTAAATATAATATTTAGAATAGTATGAACATGATAATTCCTACATTTAATATTGTATAATCGTTAAATTCAGTACGATTAACTTAAACAAAAGGCATTTAAGGCATAAACCTACATTGTAATCAATATTTAATGTAGCTATATATATGACTTCAAAATTGGCAAATATACTTAATCAAATTTCTTTTGTACAAGTAAACTTAAGCATTTAATCATTTTGGTTATAAATGAGTATTTATGCTTCATCGAATGTATTTAGAATATATTAATAGAAATGAAAGGACTGACACAAAAATGCTTTTTAGTTTAATCCACCTGATTGCTGACTGCGATTCATTTAAAAATAACCTCTTAGAAATTAGGCGTTTCAGAAAATTGCGCGACTACCACAGATTAGAAATAAAGCTTTAAGAAGAGTAAAGATAGATTCTTAGATTATGGTTTGGAGGAAATCGAAAGTAACGTCAGAAGTGTAAGCGATTTAACGACAAATTTGTGGAGTGAAACAGAAAATTTAATATCTTGGCATACCAGCGCCTATGAAAACCACACTAACTGCGGAGTTTGAAATGCAAGAAATCTTGAGGTTATCATAAACACAGTTTTCTGGATGGAGACCATTGCTACTTTCGAAAAATCTCCTGCATGGGGATTCTGAAAATACGGGAGCAAAAATATACAGACAAAGACCTGCGCCCTTTAAGCAGGTTATTCACAGTTATTCAGCTCGAAATTTATGCAACTCTATATTGCGTACAGAATAATATAAGAAAGAACTATAGGATATAACGAATTTGTACAGCAAGTCATAGTCAGAGGGCACTCCGGACACTTACTAACGCCAAAATTGTGTCTGGACTGACGGAGGAATTCACAACTTCACTGGCAAGAAGCAACGCGATTAGACTGATTTGATCAAAAGCGTAGAGCCATTATTATCAATTAACTAGCTGATATCTTAGAGGGGTTTTAGGGAAAACTTTACTGGTCTGGAACAACTCTGCGATTACGCTTAAGTTCCATTAGAAAAGCGATAAGAAACTGGACCATTCAAAGACACATAGGTTGCCGGATAAAGCCGGCAATCAATGAATGTACCAAGCGTTTGTTAGAAATCGAAAGTTCAAAACGTCAAATTTTAGGTCTTACGTGCCGGCCTGCTGACAGGATACACAGATTTAAGGCCACATATGATGAAAATTGGACTAGATACTACAGTAGGCTATGTTTGCAGGAAAACGAAAGAAGAAAAAAGACACTAATTCAAACGGTGTATGTACATAATGATTGATCATGCATGCTTTTCAAGCTTACAGTTACGTCTATAACTACATTATTAGATAATTAAGGTTTCATATTTTCAACAACAAGAAATATAAGATGTAAGATATTAAGTGTTCATAAAGGCAGAAGTGAAAATAAATTAAAAATTAATTTTATTGTAAATAAATACGTTTTCATGACATTCTAATATGAAATCGAAACTGAAAACAATTTTATTGAGAAATTAAAATTAATTCTAAAAACAAAATTTTTTATTAACGACAGTGGCTTGGAATTATGGTCCCCATACCTCTGCATTATTTGCAGAACAAATTTGACTGCTAATTTGACCAATATATTTTCATTTGAAATTTTCAATCAAATGACGCCTAAAGGTATAAATAAACAACATTATTATAATTTATACATAAATATCAGGAATCTGCAAAATTTAGAGATGTATTAATTGATTTCCACAATTAAAAAACTAATAAGTTTCCTTGTTTAATTAGTAATAAAATAATACAGGGTGCGACAGAGAAAACGCATGTTTTTCAATCTGCTAATATATTGCCGCGAATTCCTCCGCTTTGTAGTAAACATCTCAGCTTATGCTATAGCGGCGTGGACGCCGTAATTGCAGTCTAGCATAAGCTTCATGTACGTTTTAACGTGCAACGAAGTGGAAATATCTCCAAGCGTAAAAGTTGAATTTAAGCGTTTAGACCAAGACGGCCTTAAAAAAGAAACCTGATTTAACAACTGTTGAGAAAACGTGAGAGGTAGTATCATCCTATACCAGAAATATCCATTTTTTCCGTACAAAATAACGGCAGTGCAAAAGCTGCTTCAAGGAGATTTCGAACAGCAAAGACTGTATTGTGAAAGATGCTAGTATTCTACTCGAAGTTACGGTACTAATGATGAGTGTTGGAACACATTTACTATTAGATGACATTAAAACAAAACTGCAAGTACCAGGGAGCGGAGACCTCATTAAAGTTACATCGGATACCTCTCAAACGCATCGAAAGTTACAGTGTGGTGTGGTGTTGCCAAATTGGAAATTATCGTTTCATATTGTTTTGAAGAGAATCCTGGCTTTTGGATCCGAGACTATGAGTCAATTCTATTCAAAGAGGATCGCGCCCCAGTCCACACAGCGAGAACGCCAATGCAGTTTGTTTGCAACATGTTTCTCCGAACATGTCATCTCTCGTTTTGGTGATATCCTTTGGCCCCCTCGCTTACCTGCCTTGTCCGTGTGCCGTTACTTTTAGTTGGATTTTCCAATAGATTATCTAGAAGGTGTACAAAAACAAACCTCGCAACATCGAAGTACTGAAAAATGCCAATATGGTCGAATGTTATTTTTAATAAATTGAGAACTTGTCAACTAAAACTGCATTCTACAATATTAGTGATGTATAAATATTGTATAATGTGAAAATCGATTTTATTATTATTTCAAAAATATGCATTTCCTGTGTCACAACCTGTATTATGCGTCTCTAATAAGTAGAAAGGCACTTTGGGCTGAAAATAATATAATACATATCTTCTTAGTTCCGAGAATAGAAGTAAAGTTAAATAAAATTCTGAATATATGCGAAAAATGTGTCAGTTTGAATGGACAGCGATATGTAAAGCAACGTAAATTTAAACCGGTTTGTTTATGAAGTATGAATTTTGAACGAGTAACTTACATAATCCCTTCAAAAAAGGCTCATTTGAAGAGATTTTCTTAATTAATTCAACAAAACTAATAAATAATAGACCATGTAGGAGATAATTTGGTTTATTATTATGTTAGGTTAGAAGTACCATTACACAAAATTATTAGATACTCTTTTTAGACACATTTTATAACTCTGCAAAATATACATAAAATACAGCGGCCACTGTTATATACATTTCATCATCACATCTCTATTTGGTTGGAATGTATTTTAGTCAATTTATATACATAGCTGCCTTTTAAATAATGCAAAGAGAATTTTATCCATCGTAAGACATCACAATTACTTTTGGTGCTTTGAAGATTTAAATTGAATTTTGCGTAAATAGCTCAAGGTCCAAGTCTAACTCCGCAAAGAGATGCCAAATAAGTACTGTCATATATGGCAACTATGTGTAGGTTTAACACTATAAATAAGTTTGAATAGTATAATAGACCTAGTAAACCAAATAACAGATAAATGAAACATCATAATTTTCGGGTCCAGCTAAAATTCAAGGTCGATCTTCCTGATATTATGATGAACAGTTGTAGCAAAACTTTTGGTAATTTCTAGTCCCCTTTCATTTGTGCTAACCTCATTCTTCAATAAATGTTTCAGATCTTCTTTCATTCTGTTGCCCAACGATTCAACCGCCTCTATTGTTGACAATCTTTTCAATATGACGACAACATCTTCATTTTGTCCAGCACCCATTGTTCAAACTTGCACATTTTCTAGCAGACAGACATCAACATTTCTAGGTACTACGACTAAATGATCTTAAACTACTTAATCTTTCTCACTAAATTTAAAATCGCTATTTGTTCAGACAGTTTTTGAAGAAGATCGGCATTCCTTTTTAAAAAAGCTGATTCGTCAGGCATGGAAAATATAATTTCGGCTGAAGTTAAACAAATGGATAATTCTAAATGAAAGCTAGTGATTAAAATGTGAGTAACAAGCTTTTATTAAGATGCCAGGTGAACTCTAATTTTGATTAAAAACTATTTTAAACTGAGGTAGAATATGGCAAGAAAACAGGTTGAGATAGAGTACGGCAAGATGGTACGTCCTGGCCACATTTGGGCATGCTAACCATGCAGCTTAATCATAGCTTAGCCAATTAAAACAATTCAAATAAAATGTACCGCGAAAAAAATCATGAAATCTCTTTCCTTGATTTCTTCCATATTAGGCGTGTCAGTGAGAATTTGGGTTTTTGCTGGTTTTCTACCAGCAAAAACAGGTTTTTGCTGGGTTTCCGGCTCCTGGTTCGGGAGTAACTTCTCTATCAACTAAAACTGGTAAATGCTTTTGCGACATTGCAGGGTCAGGTCTATCTGTAACTTTTGAGGATAAAAATTTCTGTTCTGATAATAAATGGGCATTGAATGGATAAATACCCATTTAAAGATCCTTTTGTAATATTTAAAGGAGTAAAAGATGTCTTATAAGCGAAAGCCAGTAGCTGTACAATATCTTTTAGATTTATTGTTTGCCCAGCATTTGTACCATATAATCATCACAAGCCTTATGCAAATATGTTTTAAATGGACCCTATATGGCGACATCCAAGGCTTGTAAGCAATGACTGGTGTGTGAAGGGATCGTGAATAAGTTAATTCCATTTTGTTTGCATATTTTCAGGCCCTTCGGCGATATGTGGCTCTGATGATTATCTAATATCAATAGGACTGGATTATTTATGTCACAATTAGCAAATTTTAAAAACTAGCTCGAATAAACTTCAAAATTTTCCAACGTCATCAATCCACTCGGGTGTGTGGCAGCTCTAGATCCTGGAATACAATATTGTCAGGAAATTTTAAAATCACAACTTAGGCATCCTAAAGATTCCTACAAAAATTATCACGGTATGGAACAAAGAAGTAGAGTCGCACCAAGTGGGGATGCCAAGGGCGGGAGGTCTTGGGAACTCCAAGTAATTGAGTGGAAATAGTAATTGTCATTAAATTTGGCTTTTGACCGCCGACAAAATTCTCCACAAAAGGCAGAACCGGTATAGACAAGTTTGGAAAGTATTATAATAAAGGAACCATTAGAAGTTAAAAGTCACTCTAAAACGTTGATAATATCACATGATGGATGAGTTAATACGTTCGTAACGACCGCAAAGTCAAAATTTACATGTGACTTTTAAAATTATTATAATGATGAAATGCATATTAGGTTAGCTTTGAATTGCGTAGCTTTTCATTAAAAATATATTCTTTTCTATTATGTCCTGTATTGTATTTGATGTAATACGACACAAACAATGACCACAAATAAAAACGATTTAATTACGTATAAAGAACAGTATATAGTTTAAAGCTTTATCTTACGATTTCACCCAACATAAAAGGCACTTTTACAATAAGATCATGATAAAATTATGGCAAATATGAGCGTTCTTCACATGTATTGCTAAACTTTGATTTATACGAGCTCAACGTCAATGAAACTCGTATTTCTACAAAAAAGAATATTCATATTGATATCCGGTAGTATAGTTTGTATAAACTATTGCCCACACTCACTAAATCAGAAACATTTCATCTCGACTACTTGAAGTTTGTGGGTTGCATATCTTTATTTTGTAGAAGGTATCAGTTACCAAGATATACTCAGTGACTTTCTTCAATTGAAAATCTATATCCCAAAGGTCGTATTCTATTTCAGCAAGTTGGAACCAGCTGCCATACGATAAGAACAACGAAGAAATGGTTGGAAGATCATCATATAAATGGCTTAAGACTGGACATCTTGCAGTCCAGATTTCAGCCCGATAGAAAACTTGTGGGGCATTATGTAGAAACAGGTAAGAAAAAGTCACCCAAGAATTAAAACTCAGCAGAAGATAAGTGAAATTTGAAACACTGTCACCAAAGAACACTGTAACGACTTAGTATCTACTATGAATCAACGTTGCAATGCCACAATTCAGTTTAAAAGGTGATGCAACCCAGTTTTAGGAGCAAGTTAATAATTAATTTAAATATGTGTAGCCAACAAATTTTCGTTTAGTATGTATATGAATTTCATTGACTGAGGTACAAATTTCATTGATGTTCTAGATATGTTTCATAAGAGCTTGTGTCTGTAAACGCTTTTAAAATATATTTGGAATGTTATAATAATAATTTGTGTTCTTTTTTATTAATTTATTAATTCACTATAAAATGTAGGTATTTTTTATACAATTTATAATATACCGCACATTCTTTTAGGTCTAAATTAAATTAATTTCGTGATTTCAAATATAATATCTTTTACTCCTACAAACCGTTTCAATAAAATTAATCTCTTATTTTCACTGGTTAATAATTCATAAATTCACGTATAACTTTAAAAATGACACTTTACTTAAAAAATTACACTATACGTTTGGAATATAATAAAGTTTGAAGAAATAAACTTACTTCTACACTGTATTAGTTGAAAACAACTAATGGTAATAGCCTAAAGATTAGTGGTCTCAAATTTTTGATATAAGTTCAAATGATAATAATAATAATAATAATTCAGTAAAATTAAATTTCAAATAAACAACAGACACGTAGTTAAATAATATAAATTTATTTATTTATGGCAGGGCTTTTGTTGTTTTCGCTATTTTATAATGAAACTGTTTAATGTTTTTGTAAAATATAACTTTTTCCAGCAAGAATTTAAAATTAAAGGTAACTCAGCTTGCCCTCATAAACTTGCAAAAAATATTTACTTCTGGATTGTAGATGGTTTTACCATATCATCTGCACAACCCAACTAACTACACACAACCCATTTTTATGATCTCACTATAGCGTGGACACCTAAAATTGCTCCACTATTCGGAGTGAAGTCCTAAAAAATTGCCTCAACAAAACAACGCTGAAAAGACCTGCAAGACACAATTGTTATTCGCGATAAAGAAATTGAAAGAAATAATTAATATTTCTCAAAAACCTTTGTAGTCATGATATATTACAAAATATATTTTTGGATTAATCTTCACATTTTATTAAATCTTTCATGCCTAACCCTAATGTATATTCTAAGGCCTCTTAAGCCACTAATCATGAGGCACCTAATCAAGCTAATGTATCAAGCCTTCAAAAAAGGGAAAATGTCAAGTTTTCAGAAATATTAAGTTTGGAATACCAAAACTGCATTCTAAAGCCTTTCAAGATATGCTAGGTGGTGCAGTCAACATTATTATATACTGCCATAAATCAATGAACATTGGGAGAACGGCAAATCTACTTCTGAAGACCCAACGGATTGAATTGCTACCAGTAAGAGGAACCTACAGGACAACATCAACTGATGCTGAATATGCCCTGTCTACAACTCTCCCAATCCAACTCCTAGTATGGGAGAGAAAGGAAAGCCACCGACTCAAGCCGTAAAGCTTTCAGTTCTTATGGACAAATTCCGATCGGGTCATTCCATAAGACCTTAGATGGAAAGAGCTCATGGTGTGCTAAATTTTTGGGCCACGGAGTGCCTCACAGGTCACGTATGCTTTGCTTCTTATTGATCAAAAACGCGGGAAAATATATCGGGCACTGCGAGCAGGAGATAGACAACGCAGAGCACACTCGTTTTGTGTGTATGTCGTAGGCGCAGGAGCTGACAAGAGAAGCAGTGCTACAATAACAACAGAAAATAGAATACCCATAATGCTTCAATTACCTGGAATAATGCTGGAATTCAAACGGAAATTATAGAACTACCAAATCAAGAAAGCGCCTTATGGAACTAATGAAGATATGTAAAATATACAATTTAATTTCTGTGACTTCTCCAATAATAGGATCTACTTGTGTATTGGTTATTAGTACTTTGGAAATACATATTGGGATTAATAAATCATTGTTATTGCTATTATTGTAGATATACATGATCTGCAATTGAGGTTGTAAAATCTGCCTTCCAGCTTTCGAATACTTTTTAAGACACGTTAAGAAGGGTTTTCCAATAAGATGAATTAGTCAACAATCCTAATTCTATAGCGCCACGAAAAACAAAGTATGATTCTTAATATGTCAAAGTACTCAATTGTTACGGCATTTTACAGTATAAAATAGTGAGTAATAATCGTGCAGGAATTTTTCGGATCGTGCATTTCGTGGTACGTTTAATTAATTTAATTTGTCAACTGTGCAGACAATTCAGAACACGTCAACTAACTGAAGACTACCGGGTCGGTTCTGAACCAAAGACCACTTATACGATCTTATTCTGGCCGAAATATAGCTAGTGTCAGCAGAGGACTTGACTTTCTCAGTTTTTCGCCGTTTGTATCAACTAGTGCTCTCACATTTGTACTTAATACTATTTAACATGGAGAATATCATTTAGAGCAGGGGTTCTCAACCTGTGGTATATTTTTTTAAGCAAAATATAAGGTCCCTTCCATAACTTTATTATTATTTGAGAGGTTTTCTTTAGTAAACTTTTTTTTTAAATGCTGGTAGTACTATAGTTTATGACATAAAACAGAAAATCACATACACTTTATATGATTTCCTTATGATGGTACGCGATAAACAAAAGGTTGAGAACCGCTGATTTAGAGCAACAAATAGTACCATAAGTGTCCGCTTATAAAAACTGCTATGACGGTCTTTTGAAATGAATAAATGAATCAAAAGAAAACAAATTAGTTTGAAATTAATTGAGATTTCGAAATGTCAGTCCTTTAAACAGGAACTGGTTTTTAAAGGTACGTGTCAAAATCATTGTCCACAGATAATTTTAAGACTTATTTCAGTTATAGCAAAACTGAAAACCGTTCGTAATAACTCCCAACAAATCTGATTGATAAAGATTTTGTTGTTAAAAAGAATATAAATTCTACATAAATGAAAAACTATGTACGTTTATATTTAAAGTTCTAAAACTATTTAGAAAACATTTTCCTTGTGTACAATACTTATAAAAATAAATAAAGTAAAGGTTTAAAAAATTATTATGAATGACGACATCTCCAGTCATTTGGCAATTAAATTTTAGTTGAGAAAAGAAAACTAATTATGGACCCTTAGTTAAAGTAAAGCTATTGTAGTTATATACAGTACGATAATGAAAAAAATTAAGAAAGAGATGAGACGATAAGGTTCAATTATAGTCCAGTGATGAACGCTCATAAAATGCCTGTATTGGCCTTGCGCGTAATAGACAAAACTAATGATACATCGCTTTGCATGATTGACACTTAAAAATATGAGTTCGGCTAGTCAGCAAAGAATGCCTCGGTCTACAACGACCGCAACGGTCGTTTTGGCCGTAGGTCGGCCGCATACCAGTGATTGGGCGCCGCATTGCGAACAAACGCATTGACTATGGCTGGTTTTAAGTTTTGATGGCGGCGGAGGCGCTGAATCACTGCTACCATCTACAACCGATGATGTTAAATGCTGCAATGAAGATTTTCGATGTTTGGCGATCGGTGATGAACGAATTACTATAGTTGGCGGTGGTGCTACAGAAGACAGAATCGTCTCGTTGGCACTGTGATTACTGATCGTTCCATTTGATACGGGTGTCGTGAACACGGTTGTACTGGTAGTAGTGCTCGTTATGCATGCTGGTAGTACGGCGATTATTGTGGTTGCTGAAGATATCCATGGATGTTTAAGGAGTTGACGGACTGTTGGTCTGCTTCTATCATTCAAACAAATTTTAGAATTAACATATGAAGATATAAGTTTATTTTTTAAATTAGGATATATATATATATATATATATATATATATATATATATATATTAATGTTTCCTCGTCCCTTGTTGAATGAACTTTTGCTGTTTTCTTGTTTATTTTGC
>WYDF02289685.1:0-16366 GCA_009867245.2 Adranes taylori
TTTGAAACACCTGGTATAGACCTACCAAGTCTTAGATTGAAAGTTATGAAAAATACGTAGAATCGAATTATCAACTATAAAGTATAGCATTCCATTTAAAAAAATGTATTTTGTGTTCGGCCTGCAGTTATGGAACCCGCTGTATACATGAAAATATTTTTAGTTTATGTAGCTGCTAGCCCTAGACACTTCTGCTTTGGAAATTTTTCTTTATATAATATGATAAAGGAGCAATTGGACTTGGACACACTATTGGGACATCCAATAGTGTTTAAATAAAATTCCTCAAAACATATATTGAAAAATAATTCACTGCTTTAATGCAACAATAATATTACAAACTTTCAACATCGCTTCTAAGTAAACTTAATAACTATAAATTATGCAGCAAATGAGGGAAGAGTAGATTGTGTCCTTCGGTTCTCTACAGTTATTAGATCGCAATGTTGGTAATGTTTTGTTTAGATTTATAGAAGGTACACTTAATTAGTTTGCGATATATGGTTGTATTACATTGTACACATTCGAGTTGGCTATTAGCGCTGCTAAGACGATTATTTGTAGCATCCCTAAATATTGTTTACTCCAAACCACTTAGTTTACATTCGCGTAGCTTTAACATGGTAATCTATTTTCAGGATGTTCATCGCGTCCAGTGGCTAAAAGTTATTTAATTATAAGTTATTTAAAATATGAAAATATTCTTAGAGAGTAAAATTGTACACCTAAAATTATTGTTTTATGTAGTTACGCGACCTTTGTTTGAGTTATCTTTTATTAATTGAGAGATTGCTTCAAGTGGCGTGGCATAGATATTTAGCTTGTTTTCAATCCAGTTTATCTATTTACTTAATGATTGTTTTTTCTTGTACTACGAATGTAATGGAAGTTTCCAGGCAGTTAATGAACCTTGCTTCTTTATTCACTTCTTTATTAAATGTTACGGGCACCCTGGTACTTTCTCTTATTTAATGTGCCTCTGTGATTATTGTTTTTAGATTTTTAAATTCTACTGCATATTCTTTTGAGAGTGGTGTCCTGGAAAAACAAAAGTATTAAGACATTTAGTAACCTGGTTAGTGTGTTGCATCCTTGCTTGCATAAACTATGTATATATAGAGAATTTAGGGTAGTTTACCTAGATAAAATCAAAACAAACAGCGAGTCGCACACACCCAATGGGACAAATACCCTTATATTTCTTGATTCCCTGATTCCTTTTCGTTTCCTTTAGAATGGATGATATTTTGTGAACAGTTCCTTTTATTTCCGGTAGAATTGAAAAATTAACTAGTTCTTTGATGTTGTTCCAGGTACGATGTAGTAGTACATCAGGTACAGAGTGTATACGTACAGTGTTTTGTTTATTTTTACGTTGGAATAGCCAGCGTGCTAATGTAATGATGCAGGTTCTGAATTTATATCTTCGCTGTTTGTTAACATGGATTAGTGCTACCATCACATAAGTTTTCTAATCGGAATGATGGTATGCAATATTGTTTAGATGGAGTTTCTATATATGTCGTTTTCCCACTGTGTACTAAATACCCACTGTGTACTTATTTGAAAATATTTAAATGCTATCTTCTGATTATTTTCATGATTATCAATTTGTTTTAGGACATTTTAAGATAATCAATTTATACTTTGTGTGGCTGTGTGTTCGTGAAGCAACGGAAATGTGCTTGATTTAAATTTTTTCGAAAAACTGCACTTATATCTCATAAAAATACTGTCAATCATATTGTCACGTTCTTTTTATGAGAGATTATTACTCCCCAAAGTGATATTGATAAGAGGGGAATATTTTATATAGTGTTGCGTAGCGATCCCCTCTTACCTCGCAAGTCATGGATCGTTTAATGTTTAAAAATGCGATTCGCTTTAATACTTAGTTGAATTTATCGATTACTAATAAAGTTCGAGTTTATATCGAGTCATATCTGAGGTATATTCCCCTCAATTTATCAACCCAATTTAAAATAAAACAGAAGACTTGGGCATTGGTAGGGTTACGAGAACTTTATCGATTTATTTGTACTGGAGCCATATAAATTTAACTAGCTTTGGGAACCCTTTTGTAAAACCAACTGTCTTCCCTAGGAAAGGGTTTAAGTGAAATAGTTGACTAAACTTAACAGATTGTATTGTAAATGATTTAGGTACTGCATACATGCAATTAAATTAAGTACTCGTTCATTTAAATAAATAACTAACGCCACACAAAAATAATCCATAAAATCAGGTTCAAATACTACATACATATAGTAATTAAACGAAATGTCGTTTATGGATCAATACATTGGATCCCATATAAATTATAAAATTAGTGTATTTGCACTAGCTGCAGTGGTACCATGACAAACTTATTTTATATTCGCGCACAGTGACCTCGCGCACATGTCAATTTATTTTATTTTACCTCGTTAAATAAGCTTATTTCCTAATAATTTAATTTACTTTATCCGTAAAAATTCCTACTTAAAAGAATTATCTAATTTATTATCAAATACTGACTACTATATACTAGAAAGCCTCATGCCTTATTTTTTTCCAATACCAAATTTAATCATGATTTTATTTGGAATTAATTATAATTAAATCTAAATTAATTTATGGATTTATATTCAAAGCGGCAAGGGTTTCGCTTGGTTAACACAAAAATCTCTATGAGTGAGACCAGCGGAAGCTTTTAAATCTTTTTTCGGCTAGCTAAATTTCTACCAAAACTCTTGCACTATTCCACTTAAGTGCATTTGCCACTACCTTGCTAATTATTTTCGGTGCAAATCGAATCAGGTGTACTTATCTTACATACACTAATGCAATACACGTGGTGTCCGTTCACTGATTTCTTATTAATTAGATCGTTTCATTTACAATACAATGCTAATAACGTTCTACCATTCTCCCGCTCTGCTCGTCGCATGTATCTATGTCCCTATGTAAAACAAATTTGTATAAGATTTAATTAACTACCATAGGGTTTAATTAACAATCAACAATTATTTCGATTGTAATACTCATTTTTGGTAAACTTTCCAGTCACAGTTTGCCTTTTCCTATTTGCTTAAACCCATATATATTTTACAGCATCTAGCCATCCTGAATTATTACATAAGTTATAAGTATCAAATGCTCAACTTCCTATCATCAAACTAAACTGGAACGAGGATAATTTGCCTCGATACAATATATATATATATATATATATATATATATATATATAAATACCTTCGAGTATATATATAATTACTCCGACTTCGTTTGGACTAAATTCGGTGTTGTTGACAGAATGGTTGATTGAGCCAAAAAATATTGAATGACATATAATTTACATATGCATTTTTAAAAGTTACATATAATTTGAAAAATTCGGCTGCAGGTACAATATAATTTGCTAAACACTATGAAAGTCAGCGTGCAGATGAAAAATAGGTACCAAATTTTTAATGCGTTTTTTCTTACAGTAGTTTTATGAGCTATCCATTTGTAACTAGTTCATACATTAATTTTAATTTCTATATAACAATATCCATCTATTGGCAAGCGACCGGATTATTATATCGGATTATATTAATAAGTAATATAATCCTAAAAAAAAATTCAGTCTGCTTGGTTTCTCTAAAAATTGTGAAAATAAATTATTATATAAAACTAATGCCTTTATAAGGGCAGCTCGAGTGGATAAGAATACCTACTCAATATTAGGCAATAGAATAGATTAAAATTGTTTAGAAGCACACTATATATTTTTAACAATATCATTGTAAAGTTTAACTTGAATCTAGATCTACTTTATTATAATAAACAAAGCATTTAATCTCTTAGGGTACCGCCATACCGGAGCTACCTCGCTTGGAGGGGCTTCGTGAGTCCCCTGGAGTGTAATCCATGTGAACAAACCTTTTAGAACCTTCTAGACTGGCGACACCGTGCGTTTGGTTGCTAGGCGAATTGCCTAGCGAATATCTACACGAACAGTCGGGGCTGTTCTGCTGGCGTCTTAGTAGTGGTTTTTAACTTTTTGTTCTTATATTTTCATTGTGTTTTCTAATTTATTGATTGTGTAAAGGTAAGTTATTGTGTTTTGTTTAAAAGAGAATGTTTATGGAATCCTGCAAATGAATTTCATAAAAACGTCTTAATTCAAAAAAAAAATGGGAAGATGCAAAAGAAACTAAAACTACTGGTATCTAAACTTTTTTATTTATTTATCTAAGTATATAAGGCTTTATAATATAAAATTCAAATCAAACCTCTTAGTACAATTAATTGTTTAATAAAAATGCATGCACTACAAAAGACGAATTGTTCTTTTGCAAATCATGACGTTCAATAATGTTTTGAGGTAAAACATTCATTTTCCAGGGAACTGAACCAATCCCGTTGAAATAATGACCCAAATTATTCCTTGTGTTTAGCGCGCTGCTTGCATATCTGTGCTGTGGTCTTTGAGATGATGCTGTTGTTTATATACTCGATTGTAGGATTCCCGGGGGAGGGGTTTTTTTCATGCTCCATCACAAAGTTCTGGAATACGCAAATTCCTTCCGTTATCGCTGTGGCAGCTTGCATATCAGTTTCAATAGCTTTATTCAGGATTCTCCACTTTGATGATATTATTCCAAAAGCACATTCTACGGTTCGACGCGCTCTCGAAAGACAGTAGTTATAGGCTCATTTCCTATCAGAATTTGTTTCGGGAAACGGTCTCATTAGATAATTTAATAATGGATAACCACCATCCGCTATTAAAACAAAGAAAAGAGGCTTTCAATATTTATCCCAGGAATATTCCGATGAGCCTATCCAATTCCAGCAAATGGAACAATTTTGAACTTATAAAATTGCTGGAGTCACTGTGTCTCCCTTCCGTGCAATATCAACAAAAATAAACTTGCAATTTTCGTCAACTACAGCTTGTAACAAAATCGAAAAATGTTTATAGTGTAGTATACAGATCCGCTGTGTGATGGACAAATGAACTTAATATGTTTTCCATCTATCACACCTGAAAAAAACAAAGAACAGTGAGCTAATCATAAGCCTACAAATGAATTATTATCATGAATGTTTAGGTCCAGGTAAAATAATAAATGGCTGGTGTGTTTGACCCACCCCCTCTACCCTAAATTACTGTCGCTATTTAGCTAAACACTTTGGAAAATTCCATCTCTCATAATATTGGTTAGCAATTTGTAACCACTGCTCAACTGAAGAGGACTTGCAAGTACTTATGTCTCAAGTCCAATAAAACTTTGCTTGTTCCTTTTACGATGCCAGCGCTAAGACACCTAAAAGACTCTCCCGTTTCTAAAAATCTGAAATAAAAAAGTTCCTAAAAAAGTTGCTAAAAATCTGAGATAAACATCATATAAAAAATAACAACAACTTACTAATTTTATAATCTTATCTTATTTTTTGATAAACAACCAAAAGGTAGATGGCAAAATTGAGGGCGTACTTTGTTAAGGAATTAAGAAAAATAAACAAACCAAGAAGCGATGATGGGGCGAATGATGTAGTAATAGCTAGCCCTTAGCGCTTTTTTAAATCACTTACAATTTTTAAAACATACATCTATAATAACAGAGCATAGAGATTCTAATATAGGGAATAACTCAGATAGTGAGCTGATGATTCTGGTAAATCACATTCCTTTGTCACTCCACAACCATTGAAAAAAAAATTCGTTCAACACCCTCCTCGGATAGAACGGAGAAGTTCTTAGAATTGAAGCAACAAAAAATGGACTTACAAGAATGTGATAAAGAAAAATATGATCTTTTATTTTTCCAAAGTTTGTTACCATACATGGATCAAATTCCGCCACTTCAAAAACTTAAACTCAGATTTAAAATCCAAAATTTAATTGTGGACGAACTTCAATCAATTACACAATCTCAGGGAACGCAATCTCAGTAATCGCGATATGAGCAGGTGCAATATCAGCAAGTGCAATCTGTGGAAACTCAGGGCCAGCCATTAAATGGAAATGCTCAATTACAACAAGAAAATTATAAGGAATAAGTACATTTATAACAACAAATTATATGAAGTTTGTAATCAAATCGTACTAAATTCAATAATTAATACATACTATAGGCACCTACCTGAGTTATTTTGTTTAGATAATATTTTTTGTAAGTATAATATATTTTGTATGTTTAATAATGTATCTATAATAATAATTATGTATCTATAAATACATTTATTATAAATCCCAATTTATATTACGTCCCTATTTAAAACACGTGTCTTGTTTTTGTAATATAGGTTTAGTAGAGGAAAGAAGGATATCAAATGATTTCGGAGTCATCCGTAAATATTCATAAAATTTGCCTTCATAGCGCCTTAACTGTTTGTACAAGACATTAAACCCGCCACGTTCTTCCCTTTCAGGATTAATATTGTGCACGCAGCTTTCTGTCAATAATAACTTTAAGTAAGTAGGTGCTAATTTCGAAAATTGTAATGAAAAGGTTATTTCACGAATTAGTTGTAAAAATTGAGGCAAGGTGGATACGTGTTTGTAGCATAGGATTATAACTGTTATCAACACCTTTTCTTATTCCTAATATAGGCGTAAGGTCCCATTGCATCGAACTACGAATCCGATACTCAGCCATTACGCTATGAATGTCCCGACAACTAATTCTTAAAACTTTTCATTTAAACGTTGATTGTATGTAAGTTTGCATATATTAAGATATTATATTTTGAATCATTAGCGGTATACAGATATGGTATAATACATTGTATCAGCCATGTGCTATGCATTTGGACGAATTAACACCTATACAAATTGAGATGAACCATCAATTTATACCAATGAAGCAAGAGACTTTAACAATCAAGGTTCACTTTGTATAACATTTGCATTGTGGTTTTTTCTGAGAAGCATCGGAGCAGCCTAAAGATGGCCAAAGTTGCTTCTACAGTGATCCTAATAGAAAAGGGGACTTTAACAATCAAAGTTCAACACCTTAACATATGTGGCTCCAGTATTAGAGTACGTACTAACACGATATATGAATAATAACTTTCTTTTTAATGACATTGTATACGGGCACAGAACAACAAAACTATGGCGACTGCTGTCCTTGCATCGATGCTCTGGCGCTCAGCCCGGTGTGCCGCTACCATCCGACGCTTAGTGACCAGGCGACTCACCGAGCCACTAGGTTCCAAGCGAGGTAGCTCCGGTGTGGCCGTACATTTAGATTAAGTAAGAAACTAATATTGGTTTAACAATAATTGATGCTGAAAAGTTAAAGAAGCAAATCTTTTACGTTTTATAACATTTATTAATTAAAACATTTATTTAAATCCATAATAAAATAAATAAATAAAATAAAGCTTTATTGGCATATATCAACATCATTTACACATTGACAACAACATAAATTTCCCCAGTTACAAACACAGACTTAATTATGAAAAACAAAATCAAAACACAATTTATCTTTCTAGGTCGAAGAGAATCCAATCGTAGATCCAATCTTTCATCAGCCCGTCATCTTTATTCACTTAATTTTCCACACTACTTTTATCCATAATGATTTGAGTTTATTTTTAAATTCTGTTAACTGTGCTCAAAGCGAATATTATTGTTTAGTGGATATCTATCTCATCTGAATCTTAAATGGGACCTCGAACTGAGCAAACCTAACAATACAGTGAAATCGGTTTATATCTCTGATGTCAATTTTCAAATTCAACCCTAAACTTAGCTACAAAAAAAAGTACAAACATATTCTCATTGCTAAATGAAGAAACTTAATATAGACCAGCACATTTTAGTATAGTTATGTTAACTCTATTAATGAGAAATAAATTCCCTCTTCATACGTTATACACGAACATTTCATATTTTCAATATATGAAATATGATATGAAGGATGCATCCACTATATTTTTAAATGATAAAGCAATTAGTTTTGAAATATTTCTTATTTCACTGGTAGTCAATATATTCCTCAAAATTTCTTACAATATATTTATATAACGGGCTTCACCTGTATTAAATAAACGTAAAACTTATTTTAACAAAATCATTACAAAGAGAATGATAGAAACGATTTTGAGAGTATTCGGGATGTTCCATTATGCTTCGAGTGTCATCCAGACTAGCAAATAGTCGAACTGATGGACGGACAAATCTTTGAGCGTGCGGACAATCATCGTTATCCTTCTATTGTTCAATACTGATTGGTTGCGGAAAGGATAAGATTGTGCTTGGCGAATTTCAAATAAATAGATTTACTCATACAAATATACAATTCAATAGAATTTTAAATAAGGGTCCGTTTAAGTAACGATTCAGAGAGCAATATAATTCTTATTTGTCTGAAATGGTAAATTTATTTTCATTTACTTTAGCAACAGAAATCAATTAACATTTCACTAGTTCAATAACCGCATATGAAAATAAATTTTTATTATACACTATTTTATATTTCTAATAAGATTATTTACTAACACCAAATCGCCAACACAGGAAGTATATCGTTAGCCAAAGAATTAGTTTTCTATAGAACCCTATATAAACAGATGGTATTTCCTTACTTTGCCAACGCTGCGCCCGTAATCAGGACACTTATCCGCCTATAACAATCGATGAGAATGTAAAGCATTACAAAGTAAAAAAGAGTTTTTGGCATTAAAAATTTTTGGTGGAAAAATATTATTTATCTCCACACATTCGTGGTTACGGATTCATATCTATCTTAAGTCATATTCTCCATGGCGTAGAGAAAGAAAAGCGTTGCTATTGTAAAATAACTAAATACGATTGAAAAAATCACATATATAAGAAATTTTTATAAGATATTTACATCTCTGTAATCAATGTCGATCTAAAAAAAGTCTGTGTCATCTAAAACATGGTATAATATGCGCACAAACTGTTTAGGGTTCAGATAGATTAAAAGAAGGCGTTTAACGTTACTTCATATGCATTGATTACCAAGCTGTTGGATAGCTTGAAAATATATAAAAAATAATCATGAATTTTAAAGAAACACATACGTCGCAATTGCCAACCCGCTTTGCGGTGAAACTGAAAAGTAAGACAAATCACCAAATTAATGCATTAGTGTGAGAAGTTTCTTAGGCTATTCTGAATTCCCATATTCATTTATTCCCACAAAGTTACGTCGCCTGAAAAGTACCCTTGTAGAATACATGATGGTCAGAACTACAATACAAGTACAAGTCATTTATTTTATATGGACGATATTAGCACTAGAGTTTCCCAATGATGGTTTTAGACCAATACTGGCATTTTACCAATGATGGTAAATTGGTTTTTTAAACAAAATACCGAAACGGTAATTGAATTCGACAAAGGAGCATTACAAAAGGAAACGTCAAATATAGAAGGTATCTTCTCATATTTTGAGGTAAAATTCCTATAACTTGGAATGAAAGACTCATATTTATGACACAGTTAATTGTGACTACCCACACGCTCTTTGCGTTGTCGCACTATGACAGTGGCAGACGGTCTACGTGGCGTCCCTTCCTGGGGCGTCAAAATATGGAACGTACAATGTTAGGCTGATATGCTAACGGAACTCCCACACGCGACGCTGGGGAGCCTAGCGACTGTCACTAATAGCACAAGTAAACATCTTATTAATCACAGAATAGTTATGGTCTTCAGAAATGATTGGGGCACCAGGTCCGTTTAAAGTGAGACCGCACTTCGATCTGCTGTTGCTGTTCCTCGGTCCCCAGTTTCTACTGAGTGCTTAGGCAGATACGAGTCTTCTGAGTTGTTCAGAGGTTCCCGTTCTTACTTTAGAGTATCTGTTAAATCAGTACTATCAACTAATGAGTGAAACAGCATTAGAGATTGTACGAAACTGTATATTGTTCTTCTATACAAAATAAACAGACAGAGAAAAAGAATATTAATAAAAAATAAGAGATCAGTTAATAATCATATAAACAAATCAAATTAATTTCTTAATTATAGCGGTCAAACAAACAAAGCTCTTAAGAAATCTATATACAGTGGTACAAATGTATATCACTAAAAAACGGTGAAAATTAATTAAACGGTGCGTATGTTATAGCGGCGGCGCATGACAAGCAATATGATAATGCGGTGATAAAGTAACAAAGCGGCGACCATGTACCAGCTATCAATCATTCAGCGGGAGGCGTCGGTGGGGGTACTTCTCAAAACATACACAGAACAGAAAATAATTACTATGATGTGTGGCGAAAAGAAGACAATGACGTCACAACCCCTTGTGATTACCAGTCGTTGTGAACAGCGCAACCAGAGGTATCACTCTAGTGCGGTAGGTAGGAATTACTACGACGTGTGACCCAAAGAAGACAATGGCGTCACGAAACTTTGTGATTACCAGTCATTCTGTACGGCACAACCAGAGGTATCACTCTAGTATGATAGAAAGGAATTACTATGACCCGTAACACAAAGAAGACAATGACGCCTTGTGATTACCAATCGGTGCGAAATGCACAGCCAAATGTATCACTCTAGTGTAGGATAGAGGGTTAACGGAATGAGTTGGAGTGTGAAACAACGCTATTTCTACTTATGCATACGGTCTAACATACGGAATGAACGGAGAAAGCTAATCAACACATGCAAGCATAATAATACAGCGGAAATAGTGTACATTAAATAATAATGCTTACTTGAAACGCTAGACCCTTGCAGCTTATGTGTCGGTGGCTGGTGGGTCGGTGTGGCAGGCTTGGCGGACTGCTATGTAGCTGTCGGACTGACAGCTTGCAGATAAGATATACGCTATAGCATTCGCTTTAGAGCCAAGAGAAGCTGCAATACCTTGGCCATAGCATAGTCAACTGATGAGGGAGTTTGGTTTATTGGGGTGAGCTGCTGGTGGTTTTGTATATTTAATTGTCATTGCTTGGCTGTGCAAGTGGGTGTTAGTTGGCCTGAAATAGAAAATAATGTTGTGGAAGAGAGTGAATGTTTGTTGTCTTTTTTTCTGTGTTTTTTGATTTTTTTCTATATTTTATTTTTATTATTTTTTATTTTTTTTGTCTTTTTGTTTTTTTTATAATATAGGCGTGTTCTTTTATAGAACACGGAATGCGCACGATACATACAAAGTGTACAAATACTTTCTTTATTATATACAAGTACTTTATTCATTACAAACGGTCTACGTCATGTAAGCACATATGATTAATTATACACGTACACGGTATCACACATCACACGGGATTTATATTGTTTTCGTACTGATTCATACGAATATACAACTCACATATTACAGCTGTGCGCACTTATATGCGTGATGGCATCTATCCTTCTTTCACATCTTTCTTTCTAAGTATAGCAAACTGCGCCGCACATAATACTATATAGCAAGTTTATTTATCGGAAAGTCAAGAAACTATATCGTTAATAATATTGATTTAATATCTACGGTCTCTTATTGATAAGAAATTAAATTTTTATGTAAACAAACTAACGCGAATAATTATTCATTTATTATCAAATCATTTAATTACTTATTTACGCATCTATTTGAAATGATTAAATTAATACCTGAATGTTTAAATCATTAATAACATTTATTTATCTATGTGCGTTAAATAAATATTATCTATTTCTAAATGTAAATATATATTTTCAGCAAAGATTTATTTGTTACAATTATTACGTGTTTCAGATTAATTTACAGGCAGACGGACAAACACGTAGTTTATTTAACAGGGTTTTAATAGATATTATTTCTTTATACCGTAATAGATATGTTACATAATCTTTTAGTAGCAGATAAACATACTTGGTGTTCAGATAGAGAAATACTAATATTCTAAGAGTTTTGTTGTCATTAAATGGCGGCAAGATGAGTTGAAAACTCTTGAACAATTCACAGGACTGGAGATATATACTAGCCACAAATTAGGCGAGATTTTTTGAGTACTTCATGTATCCGTGGCCATATGGTAAAAGTGTCTTATGCAAGGTAGGTGCCCAGAGTCATGCGGTGTGCAGAGCACATATGTTGTGCAGGTACATACGGTGTGCAGAGTATTCAGAGATAAGCAAGACTGCAATAAAAGTGTACCATTTCATTGGATTAGGTTTCTGTAAGTTTTTACAAAACCAGCATAATAAAACCTTTCGTGATAAATTAGATGTAAATGATTTTTATTGTAAAGGATTGCGTTTGTGCCAGTCGAAGTACCTGGAAACTTTCTGGAAACATTCCTTGAAACTTTGTACCGTGGGCAACGTGAAAATAGGACTATTCCGATACAAGATTTGGGAGATGAAGGATTCAAACAGAGGGTGCTACCGATGCCGAAAGAGTGTACACATTAGCGAGACCTACACCGGCATTGATAGGGTAAAATTATGTTTGAGATGTGTACGAGAGGGTCACAGCGAGAAACAGTGCACTAGCACCATAGAAAATTGTCGAAACTCAGTCATGTCAGTCATGGCGCGATTAATTAAATCCGGGAAATAAGAGCGGAACAAATAACAATACTCGTGATAGACGTGGTTGCATGGTTGGGGAATTTATTTTTACACTGTGACTATGTGGCTCGATGATACTCATGATACTCTACAATGATACTCTATTTGTCTATCAAAACGAATTTTTTTCTTTTATCTTAAATATTGGAAACAAATTCTGTTTGTATATTGTCACATGTGCTTTTGGTTACTTTACTCAAGTTTACCCGGCGCCTCCACCATATATGTCACGTGTGCTTTTAGTTATGAGGCTCTCACCTAGAGTTACCTAGGCTTTCTTGAAATCTTGTTCACACACTATTGATATTATGGGATAGAGACGGGTTTATGCCCTATTGGTCTGAACCCAACTCCAACCCGCTGGTTTGGGATCGTACAAAGTAAGTAATTAAGTAAGTAGTGAAATGATGTTATTGGACCTACGAAGGGAGGCGTAGGTCGTATTTATCGTACTAGGTACCTCTATGGGTCGTAGTTAGCTGATGGCTTAGCTAGGCACCTTAATTATTACAATCGTATTTAAGCACTAAAGTTATGTGACGTGTGAGTAAATTAAAGAGTAGCTATACTCAAATCCCATATATTAGACTAGCAAAAGGAACGATTACAAATGCGCTATAAGTCAATTGATATCCGATATAAATACTAACCCTTAATAGTTAGTACCACATAATAATATAAAATCAGTTAATAAATAGTGCTATAGCTGTTTTGCTAAATAATGCTATAGCAGTTAATCTATATCTGTCTAATAAAATTATAGTTCATCCCATACAAATAATCAGTGAACTTAGCGCAGTTATGCAAATTTTCTACATAAAATATGTACAGTACAAAAATACTCAAATAATGTTGCTCATCTAAATTACTCGACCGACGCCAGGCACTGACTTTATTGTCTCTATTGCTGCGCGCTAAAATTCTATCATTGCTCCCTATTTCCCTATCTACTAACCGGAAATCTATTTCTAATTCAACTGTTAATATCTAATTTAATCGGTACTGAATAACTAACTAATTTATTTCAAGTGGTTTACTACTCGCGGTTAAGCTGCTCAAGTTTACTTCAACTTCTAACTCTTAACTATCAATTCCCTCAACGGTTCTCCGTATATGTCTTTATAATAATTCCCCTTTAACAGACTTTTCACTACTGTCCGCTAATCTAACTCATCATACCGTGTGGTCCGTTGTTTACCCGTGGAAGCCGCCCTACCGATCACGCGTATTCTCGTTGGCTGCACGGTCCGCACCGACCGGCCTCGCGCTCACTTATTGCTAGTATGTCTGCTCCTACATCGTAGTGTTCTAATTACCGATATTAATTGATTGATTCTGCTGATTCTGTTGATTGATTCTTCACCGAATATTTCTGTTGATGCTTCTAATCTGAGTTACCTAACACCCTTGAGTACACTTTGCATTTTTGCTAACATTGTGTCACAGGGTTTTGTATACTTTTTCATCCCCATAGATAGCAATTTGCGTAATTATAAAAACAGTCTACTAACCTATATGTAAGTATTTCATACCAATATTTATATTTCATTGTTTCAATAATACTTGCTTAATTGAAGCTTGGTATTTTACACTTCCTAATTGTTTCCTAAATTAATAAACAATTTCCTATGCGCATAAACATTTTTTCCATTATATTCAATAATTTTTTATTTTATATATTATAAAACTACATACAGTGTGATCTATTTTACACGATGACCAATTCACTCGTTACAATATATAGGCGTGGATGTTTATAAATCAATATCCTTTATGTTAATAAAAGATTAACAGATACCAGATGTATGAATGAACTGAGCGCGGTTTCAACTCAATGTAGTTCTTATGAATTGCAGTACTCCGCTTAGTTTGTATAATTCTGTGTAATTTACTAATCCTGCATTAGTAGTTGGCCTGCATTTTCGAGATTAATAAATGATTTAAAATTTATTCACAAATCAATTTCGAAACAAAGCATCTAATCTCTATAGAATCTCTTCAAATAGAGAAAATTCTACAAATCCATAAACCTTTTAACCAATTACTAGTAAGTACGTTTTACATTTACCTATCCTTACTTTTGTCTTTTAATTTGCTAGTATATTTTTAGGAAAGTTGGCTTCTTTTCCACATAATAGTTTTTATGTTTCTGGTATCTCTTTATATAGAATGATTTATTTGCGATTCATCAGTATTGTGCTTCAAAACATGGACACCTATTTTTAGTTATTTCTTCGACCCAACTTCCCGAAACCTAACTCTTTAGGCTAAGAATTAGTTGTAGACTAAAGTGGAGTCATTAATGATATAATTTTATGAGTTAGCAGTTTTTATTTCAAATTTTGTTCTAAACTTCTGGATATGTTTAATATTTGGCATTGAAATGGCTTTATAGAACTTTTTTGGCATAAGGCTAAACGCAGATTTAATAGATTTGTTCATTTCTGTATTATTTCTGTTTATGTCAATTTATATGAATTTCGAGTGTGTGCTTGTGCGATTCTAACATAATGATTTGTTTCTTGACATTAACGCATTTTATAACCTCAACACAATTTGTGTAAAACCCATGTTTTTCATCGATCATTTCAGATCATTTCAACATACAAACAGTATAATTAGACTGTGTTTTATTTTTACATTCAATTTTATAATTCTATCAAATAGAAACTTTGGGGCATACAGAACACTCAATTGTCATTTAGCATATTCCACATTAGTATCAACCCCAATGCTAATTTAAGAAAACACGTACAACCTGTAATATATGTTTATAAATTGTTTCTAAATTTGATGAATAATTTCCTTAAGAAAGATTTTTTTCCTTTAAATACAAAAGTATTTTATTATATACCATTAAAATGACAACAAAAGAATTGTTACAAATACAAAATATAAGATACTTTCCATCTTTTCCTTTTTATACGCGAAGTATTCAAACTCATGCGGATCTTATATTAAATATTTTTCCTTTGGATTAACCTAGAGTAATGTGTATATTAAAATTTCTGAAAGAAAATTTCATAGTACAGTGTTAAGAAGATGAAAGAAATAAAGAAAAGAATAAAAAGCATGACATTCAGACATGAATGGTCACTAACAATTAGGAATTTTGGAAGCTTGCTGCTTATTGTTAACAACTCCGAATATTATATTTTTGCACAAAGAAAGATTGTATACAAGAAAAATTAATATCTGTCAGCACATTACCTACGCAAATTTCGAATATACCAGGTTTCTCACATAAAGTGTTATTTATTATATAATATCGATATTACATTATTATCGGTTAATTAATTCAATATAAATGAATTTAATCTATTAATAGTCATTCTTTAACAAGTACTACCATATGAATTTACATTTAATTCGTTAAAAAATATACCGCCAAAACTTATATCGTTGAAATAAAAAGAGAACGCACGGACCGAACAAAACCAAACAAAAAAGTAGTTACGCACAAGCCAAGCTATTAATGTCCATCGTTTGGTTTTTCGGGAGATTTATGCGTTTCGTTCCCGTTTAGTTAGCTATGTCTTTTTTTTTTACTTAGACTTTTTAATATTTTCGTTTGTGATTTTTAATATTTTTAATATTTTTTAATATTTTCAATTATATTGTAGATAGTTTAATTCTCCAAATGAGCGATTCGCGCTTTTAGAAATCCATAGCAAGTTTTTATGTAACATTTTAAGTCTTAAAGATGTATATGACAAAACACTAGTAAATAATTGTGCCAGTCTCCAATCGCTCGAATTTAAAATCAGATAAGCAGATTATGGTCTTAAAGTAAATTATAGCAAAACCAAAATCATGATAATTGATCGCGAAAGTGAGAATGGGAGGCAACCTGCAAGGATT